>CAMZMU010000049.1:32839146-33022567 GCA_947311845.1 Poa pratensis
TTTTATTTTTGTTTTGCTTTTCGTAAGACCATCACTATCATTTATGTTATGAGAGAGGTACTGGAAGTTTGGGTTGAATTAAGTTGAATTAAGTCGGATCTAGCGGGCCTGTCTGTCAGCGACTCAATCCGTTTAGCGCAGTTTTAATTATTAAGAGCTGAACAATGGCTCTCCGACGTTGCCAAATAAGAGTCGATGGGCGCTAGGGTGAGCTCTCTAACCTCATATCCGTGAGCTAGGGACATCTCATACTTCAAAGCCGTTGGCGTGAGGTCGATGAAGTTTACCCCCAGCTCTGTGCGGTGGGGAATGTTGCATCCTTGTCCGATTGGAGCGAAACTAAATTGCCCAATTTGTACCAATTAAGCTAGAATCCATTCTTGAAGAACATGATGAGCAGGGCCAGTCCATAAGTCAGGTAAAAAAAGGTAGGAGTAGGCCTACAAATATCAAGTGTACTAATAACCACTATATTGTTATCTATGATGTCAAAATATTGTGAATCTATTTAAAAACTAAATTTGAAGGAGAGAGTATACCACATGCCTAAGAACAACCAATCTAATCAATGGCAACTAGTGATACGTCTCAAACGTATCTATAATTTTTTATGTTCCATGTTGTTATTATATAATGCTACATGTTTTGTTTACACTTCAATAGCATTTTATGCATTTCTGGAACTAACCTATTAACAAGATGCCGAAGTGTCAGTTCCTGTTTTCTGCTGTTTTTCTCTTTCAGAAAAGCTAGTCGCAAAATATTTCTCGGAATTGGACGAAACTTTGACGGGCGTACATATTTTCACCGACACGATCACGAAGTCCAAAGGGGAGACGGAGACGAGCCACGAGGCCGCCTCGCCACACTAGGCGCGGCCCCCTTGTCAGGCGCGCCGGGCCCTGACGAGGCCGCCTCGAGAAGCTTCCGACGCCGCCCTTTCGCCTATATATTCCCGACATCCGAAAATCCTAAAAACACCGATCATATTCCACGAAAAGTTCCGCCGCCGCCGTCGTCGCCAACCCTAGATCGGGAGGGTTCTAAACCTTTCCCGGCACCCTGCCGAGGGGAGATCATCAACGGAGGGCTCTACATGTCATGCATGCCTCCGGAGTGATGCGTAAGTAGTTCATCCTTGGACTACGGGTCCATAGCAATAGCTAGATGGTTGTCTGTCCACCTTGTACCTCCATGTTTAGATCTTGTGATCTGCCTAACATGATCAAGATCATCTTATTGTAATGCTACATGTTGTGTTTGCTAGGATCCGATGAATATTGATACTATGAGCAATTGTTTATCAATCTATATGTTTATGTTGTTTATGATCTTGCGCTCTCCGTTGCTAGTAGATGCTTTGGCCAAGTAGATGCTTGTAACTCCAAGAGGGAGTATTTATGCTAGATAGTGGGTTCATGCATCCAGAAATCTGGGCTCGAGTTGACAGAAACGACTAAGGTTGTGGATGTGCTGTTGCCACTGGGGGATAAAACAATGATGCATTGTCTACGTGTCATTTGCATTGTTTACATTACACACTTTACTTCATGCAATAATCTGTCGTTTGCAACTTAATACTGGAAGTGATGCGAATGCTGACCTGAAGGTGGATTATTTAGGCATAGATGAATTGGATAGCAAGTCTATGTACTTTGTTGTAATGCCCAATAAAATCTCATAATGAAATCTTGTCATATTTTGCCTGTCATGCACTCTCTATTTGTCAATTGTCCAGCTGTAATTTGTTCACCCAGCATGTTAGTTATCTTTTAGAGACACCACTAGTGAACTGTGGACCCCAGTCCAATTCCTCATACTGATAAAACACCTACCGCAATCATCTATTCCTTGTTAATTTCTGCAATCATTACTGTTTTCCACACATACGTTTAATTCTTTGTTTTCAGCAAGCCGGAGAGATTGACAACCTCTCTGTTACGTTGGGGCAAAGTAGTTTGTTTGTGTTGTGTGCAGGTTCCACGTTGGTGATCGAGTAACGGCGCCCACCAACAACCTTCTGAAGAACCTCTGTGTCCTCTGGTTCGATAAACCTTGGTCATATTTCAAGGGAAAACTGCTGCTGCATGATACGTCTCAAACGTATCTATAATTTTTGATGTTCCATGCTTGTTATATACCAATTGCTACATGTTTTGCATCCACTTTATATCACTTTTATACATTTTTTGGGACTAACCTATTAACAAGATGCCGAAGTGCCAGTTCCTGTTTTCTGCTGTTTTTGTATTCCAGAAAAGCTAGTCTGGAAATATTCTCGGAATTGGACGAAACTACACGGGGGTCCTATTTTTCCAGAACACACCTGACGGAGCGAAGGAGCAGCAGAGGAGGGCCACCAGGAGGCCACACGCACCTAGGGCGCGGGCCCCCCTTCTGCCACGCCCTAGGGTGGTGTGGGCCCCTCGGGGGTCCGCAGTCGCCGCCCTTTCGCCTACTTATTCCCCCGACGCGAAAACCCTAAGCACCTGAGCAAATATCCACGAAAAGATCCAGAGACGCCGCCGTCGTCAACCCTAGCTCGGGAGGGTTCAGAACCTCTTCCCGGCACCCTGCCGGAGAGGGGAATCGTCACCGGAGGCTTCTACATCGCCATGCCTGCCTCCGGAATGATGCGTGAGTAGTTCATCCTTGGACTACGGGTCCATAGCAGTAGCTAGATGGTTGTCTCTCCACTTTGTGCCATCATGTTTAGATCTTGTGAGCTGCCCTACATGATCAAGATCATATTATTGTAATGCTACATGTTGTGTTTGCTGGGATCCGATGAATATTGAATATTATGTCAAGTTGATTATCAATCTATCTCATATGTTATTTAAGATCTTGCATGCTTTCCGTTACTCGTAGATGATTTGGCCAAGTAGATGCTTGTAACTCCAAGAGAGAGTATTTATGCTAGATAGTGGGTTCATGTCTCCGTTTAACCTGGGACAGTGACAGAAAGTTCTAAGGTTGTGGATGTGCTGTTGCCACTAGGGATAACCTAACGATGCTATGTCCACGGGCATATGTGTTTGTTTACATTACGCACTTTACTTAATGCAATTATCCGTTGCTTGCAACTTAATACCAACGGGGGACTCGGATGACAACCCGGCGGTGGATTATTAGTCATAGATGCTGTTGGATAACGGTCTATGTGTTATGTCGTAATGCCCAATTAAATATCATAGTAGTCAACATGTCATGTATATGCATTGTCATGCGCTCACTATTCGTCAATTGCCAGCTGTAATTTGTTCACCCAACATGTTAGTTATCTTTTATGGAGAGACACCACTAGTGAACTGTGGACCCCGGTCCATTCTTTTACACTGATTAAACAACCACAAACTGCAAACTGTTCCTTTTTTATTCTCTGCAATTTAATACTCATTTTCCACACCATATGTTTAATCCTTTGTTTTCAGCAAGCCAGTGAGATTGACAACCTCACTATTTCGTTGGGGCAAAGTAGTTTGATTGTGTTGTGTGCAGATTCCACGTCAACAGTCCAGACTCCCTGCGACAGCTATTTTTCTGGCGCCGTTGACAACCTTCTGAAGAGTTGCTGCTCCTACTGGTTCGATAACCTTGGTTTCTTTCTGAGGGAAAACTTGCTGCTGACTACATCATACCTTCCTCTTGGGGTCTCCCAACGAACGTGTGTTTCACGTCGTGAAGCTATTTTTCTGGCGCCGTTGCCGGGGAAGTACTCATCATCACCATCATCATCATCATCATCCTCAAATACTCTCCCGTCAACCAGGCGCCAGCATATTTTTCTGGTGCCGTTGCCGGGGAGTAGAAGTTCTTCAGGAAGCTCTCTGTCTCCCGTCAACAGCTCTATTTTTCTGGCGCCGTTGCCGGGGAGACAGCAGTCTTCTGCAAGGGGAGTTTCACGCTTCCAATCTCTTTACTTTGTTTTTGTCTTGCTTAGTTTATTTTATTTTATCTTGTTTGCTTTCAATTATCAAAAACACAAAAAAATTAGTTACTTGCATTTAGTTTATTTTCAGTTTTGTTTTCTGTTAGTTATCATGTCTGGTTCGGCTCATCATGTTTGGTTCCTGAAGTTGAGGTTCGATCTTTTAAGCAACAAAGTGGAGAAAGTTTGAAAGATGCTTGGTATAGAATCAGCGATGCTCATCGTAGGTGTACTAAAAAATATTCCACTATGATCCTGCTTAGAAATTTTTATGTTGGCATAACTAGCTGGTATAGATATGTCTTGGACACTTTGACGGGAGGTAACTTTCTTGGTACCCTGCGTTGGAAGCTAGTTATATTATTGAGAGCCTAGTAGGAACACCACCTGTTAGTAACATTAAAAATGAGATCACCTTGGAAGATGTTATAAAGAAATTGGAGTCTATAGAGAAAAATTTGCCAAATCTCCTTGATAGTACTAGCAAAGTTGATGAATCACTGGGAACCATTAATGAAAGAATTGCTGTTTTAGAAACTAGTACTATTCAAGATAATCAAAATCTTAGGATTGGTGAATTAGAGGAGGCTATGGATGTAATAAGTTCTACTTTTACCTCTATTAAAACTAAAAGCAAAAGGCTTTTGTGGGGAGAGAGCAAAAATTTATGTATGTGCCAAAAATTTCTAAACCAAAACCCACGGGTGCGTTTAAAACGGATAACGTGTTCAATGAGCTTGAGGGTGAGTCACATAATGGTCTATTTAAATTTTCTTCCCAAGAATTACGTAAACTGAAAAGTCCTAGTGTGACAAACCCTGTTCTTGATGAAGCTTTTGATGAATTAGACCTTTCTTCACTTGGTAATACTTGATGCATGCTTTGTGCCTAGCTAAAAGGCGTTAAAGAAAAGCGCTTATGGGAGGCAACCCATTTTATTTTTCTGCAATTTTTCTTTTATTGAGTCAAGGAGTTTGTTTACTTCTGTAGCAACTCCTTTGTATCTTTATTTTCTCGCATTGTTGTGCCAAGAGTAGCCTCTAATGATAAGATGATGCTTAATTTTGATTGCTGCGCAGAAACAGATTTTTGCTGTTCACTGTACGAAATTCCTAAAATCACCAGATTGTTAATTAAATCTGAAATTTTTGTGCGTAATCTTTATGAATGTCTGAAACTTTCATTAGTTCAGAGTTTCTCGATCTGAGCGTCGTAAGTGCCTCGAAAAAATTCGTCTTTGCGGACTGTTCTGTTTTAGACAGATTATGCCTTTTTATTTTTGCATTCTCTCTTTTACTAGTGTTGAGTGAAATTCTTTTTTGGGTGGAAGAGCTTCACATAACATCAGTGGCTGTAGCTAATGTTTAAAGTAACAAATCATATTGCGTCTTTATAGAACATGTGAATTTTTGATTATGCACTAACCCTCTAATGAGATCTACTTTGAGTTTGGTGTGACGGAAGTTTTCAAGGGTCAAGAGAGAAGGATGATATAATAGGATCAAGAAGAGTGAAGAGCTTAAGCTTGGGGAGGCTCCCATGGATCTCCCCAGCATATTTCAAGAAGACTCAAGCGTCTAAGCTTGGGGATGCCCAAGGCATCCCCTTCTTCATCGTCAAAATTATCAGGTCATCTCTAGTGAAACTATATTTTAATTCTTTCACATCATATGTGCTTTTCTTGGAGCGTCTGTGTGCTTTTATTTTCAGTATTGCACTTTTATTTTCAATAAAGCTTGACTGGACCCTAGCATTCTTGATTGGGAGAGAGACACGCTCCGCTTTTTCATGAGAATACTCCTATTCTTCACTTATATTTGTTGAGTATTCATATCTAGCGCTGTTCAGCTTTTAGCTCTTGTTTTCATGTATCTCTTGTCAGAGCTATTAGCTTTCTTTTGTAGAAAGTACTCTCTTGCTTCACTTATATTTGTTTGGAGAGTTGATGAAATAAATTGATTGGTGTTTGGTTGGTTCAGAAAATGTTGCATGTGGTAATTGGTATAAGGAAAAACTTGCTTAATCTTGTAGATCACTAAAATGGATAACTTGATGCTTGTCAATTGTTTTGAGTTAACAAGTAGATCATGATTAAATTGTGCATCACATGAGTTAAGCCTATTAGTGAAGAACTACCGTAAAGCTTGTTGAAAATTTGGTTTGCATCGGTGGTACCTCTAAGGTCTAGATATTTTCTAATAACAGGGTTTGGTTAACAAGGAAGACGGTATGAAGTCTTATAACGTTTGCAATATGTTTGTCATATAAAACTTGGTGTACGGGTTGATATTCTTGTTTGCTTACATAACCTTGCTAGCCTAAACTCTGTACTGAGAGGGAATGCTTCTCGTGCATCCAAATCCTTGAGCCAAAATCCATGCCATTTGTGTCCACCATAACTACCTATATGTGGTATTTCCTTGCCACTCCAAGTAAATTTTTCATGTGCTACCTTTAAATTATTCAAAATGTTATTATTCCCTTTTTGTGTCAATGTTTACTAGCTCATGAGGAATTAGTGTGGTTATTCTTTATTCTATTTGTCGAGTGGACTTTTACACCTGGACTAGTGGCATATACATCCGCTTATCCAATAACTTGCAAAAAGAGCTGGCAACGGGGTGCCCAGTCCCAATTAATTACAACTTTAACCAATTAATTCTCTTCACACTTTTGCCCTGATTCATCAGTAAGCAATGACAAACAGTGAAATACCTGAATGTGTGTAAACCAAAGAGAAAGAGGGATGATCTGCCTTGCTGGTAGAAATAACGTCCTTCATGGGAGCCGCTCTTAAAAGTCCGTTCGACAGGTAGAATACTGTTCTCACCCGCTACCATTCGTTGACAATTAACAAACACCTCTCAAAAATAGATACTCCTCCATGGTATGTGATTGATGGAAGGCACCCGAGGATTCGGTTAGCCATGGCTTGTGTTAGCAAGGTTGGGAGGAGTATCAAATATTTTATGCAATCTCTATATGCTTTCAAAAACCTAAAAGCTCTAGCACATGATTTAATCCCTGCTTCCCTCTGCGAAGGGCCTTTCTTTTACTTTTATGTTGAGTCAGTTTTCCTATTCTTTCTGTCTTCCACAAGCAAACACTAGTGTCAACTTTGTTACAACATGCGTTATATGCAATGTATTGGACTTGTTATACTACTTTGTGTTGACAATATCCATGAGATAAATATGTTGAAAGTTGAAGCAAATGCTGAAACTAAATTCTTCCTTTGTGTTGATTAAATACCTTTTGTTAGAAACTATTGCTTTATGAGTTAACACTTATGCAAAACTGTTTGATGCTTGTCTCGAAAGTACTATTCATGAAAACGTTTAGCTTGTGTGATTCATTGTTTACTCATTATCTATTTGGTAGCAAATTATAGACCATTGACTTGGATCACTTCATTCATTTACATGTGCCTTGCAATATTATATGATCAAGATTATGATAGTAGCATGTCACCTCAAAAATTATTTTGTTTTTATCGTTTACCTACTCGAGGACGAGTAGGAACTAAGCTTGGGGATGCTGATACGTCTCAAACGTATCTATAATTTTTGATGTTCCATGCTTGTTTTATACCAATTGCTACATGTTTTGCATCTACTTTATATCACTTTTATACATTTTTTGGGACTAACCTATTAACAAGATGCCGAAGTGCCAGTTCCTGTTTTCTGCTGTTTTTGTATTCCAGAAAAGCTAGTCTGGAAATATTCTCGGAATTGGACGAAACTACACGGGGGTCCTATTTTTCCAGAACACACCTGACGGAGCGAAGGAGCAGCAGAGGAGGGCCACCAGGAGGCCACACGCACCTAGGGCGCGGGCCCCCCTCTGCCGCGCCCTGGGTGGTGTGGGCCCCTCGGGGGTCCGCAGCCGCCGCCCTTTCGCCTACTTATTCCCCCCGACGCGAAAACCCTAAGTACCTGAGCAAATATCCACGAAAAGTTCCAGAGACGCCGCCGTCGTCAACCCTAGCTCGGGAGGGTTCAGAACCTCTTCCCGGCACCCTGCCGGAGAGGGGAATCGTCACCGGAGGCTTCTACATCGCCATGCCTGCCTCCGGAGTGATGCGTGAGTAGTTCATCCTTGGACTACGGGTCCATAGCAGTAGCTAGATGGTTGTCTCTCCACTTTGTGCCATCATGTTTAGATCTTGTGAGCTGCCCTACATGATCAAGATCATATTATTGTAATGCTACATGTTGTGTTTGCTGGGATCCGATGAATATTGAATATTATGTCAAGTTGATTATCAATCTATCTTATATGTTATTTAAGATCTTGCATGCTTTCCGTTACTCGTAGATGCTTTGGCCAAGTAGATGCTTGTAACTCCAAGAGAGAGTATTTATGCTAGATAGTGGGTTCATGTCTCCGTTTAACCTGGGACAGTGACAGAAAGTTCTAAGGTTGTGGATGTGCTGTTGCCACTAGGGATAACCTAACGATGCTATGTCCACGGGCATATGTGTTTGTTTACATTACGCACTTTACTTAATGCAATTATCCGTTGCTTGCAACTTAATACCAACGGGGGACTCGGATGACAACCCGGCGGTGGATTATTAGTCATAGATGCTGTTGGATAACGATCTATGTATTATGTCGTAATGCCCAATTAAATATCATAGTAGTCAACATGTCATGTATATGCATTGTCATGCGCTCACTATTCGTCAATTGCCCAGCTGTAATTTGTTCACCCAACATGTTAGTTATCTTTTATGGAGAGACACCACTAGTGAACTGTGGACCCCGGTCCATTCTTTTACACTGATTAAACAACCACAAACTGCAAACTGTTCCTTTTTCATTCTCTGCAATTTAATACTCATTTTCCACACCATACGTTTAATCCTTTGTTTTCAGCAAGCCAGTGAGATTGACAACCTCACTGTTTCGTTGGGGCAAAGTAGTTTGATTGTGTTGTGTGCAGATTCCACGTCAACAGTCCAGACTCCCTGCGACAGCTATTTTTCTGGCGCCGTTGACAACCTTCTGAAGAGTTGCTGCTCCTACTGGTTCGATAACCTTGGTTTCTTTCTGAGGGAAAACTTGCTGCTGACTACATCATACCTTCCTCTTGGGGTCTCCCAACGAACGTGTGTTTCACGTCATCACTGCACTACATCATACCTTCCTCTTGGGGTCTCCCAACGAACGTGTGTGTCACGGGCATCAACTAGTTTTGTCAAATTGATAGTCGTTTGCTGATGGTAGCTCTACTGTTTGTAGTACAAACTTAAATTGTCAATTAGATTTTCATGTTTAATTATATGCATGAATCCTTGTTTATGAAACATGCACAAGCATATTGAGAAGATGATGTCGAGTGATGTGGATGACCATACCAAACAATGAAATCGTATTTACACGAAAAATAGCACAATCTATTTAATTTACTTATTCGATGTTAATTACTACTAGCGATGCTATTTCAATAACAAGTATGCGTCAATGCGTCATGCACACTTTGTCATCTCATTACTTTAGCCATTGTAAGTTGCAAGAAATATTTGAACACATAAATAGGGATGAAGAATCATGCCAGTGTTCATTTTAATTGCACTGGAAGTTTCTATAAATTAACACACTGAACCCACTTTTAAGATAATTGTTAGACCATATCTTTAGATATCTTTACCAGACACATATATACAATGTATAATTTATGAAGTTATCCGAAATTAAATGACAAAGAAAACTATGCTACAAAATATAGTTTAAATCTAGCACAATGCAAATGTATTTATCAACTACATGAGTACCGTTATACAAAATAATGTTACAACTAAATTAGCAATTTTATGTCGTTAAGAATGGAAATTTTAAAATAGATTGGTATACCCGTTAACACGGTTGCTTACTAAAATAAGTATAAAGTTTGATATAAATTTGGTACACAGAATTACTTAAGGTAAGATGGACATTCCCTAGGACGTCCAGAAGAAGGTTATCGTCCCTCATGAAGGGCATTATCCAATGATCAGTATCTTCTGCCTGAATTTTACAATTGATCCATTTGAATGGTGCACTTTTCCCAATCTGCCTGTTGAGCAAACGGTGCGGAACCAATGCATTCAATTCTGTGAAATTCGCAAGTTTGTCCGAATGGCTCTCCTGCAAAAAGTCTTCAGCATACGGGTGATCTCCAAAGATTTCTCTGGCATGTTCCTCCGCATGGCTAAATGGATGAAGGGACCTGCTCACAATGATCGTCATATTGGGAATAGGAAGTACAGCCATTTTGTCCAGCCAACCTGAAGCATTTAACATCTATTTAAATATACGTATACAACCAAGAGGAAGATTACATGAACAGGAAATGAGCACTATATTTACGAACACAAGGGTCCATACAACGGAGCTATACCATCCACATATCCCTAAACCATGTACACAACATATGCCAGAAACAAAGTATATATGCAACCCATGTGAAACACTTGAACATTGTACCTGCAAGTCACCTAATTACATTAATAATCTATGCATCATGTACCAATGAAATTCAGAAAGCAGCATGTACACAAACTTACTTTTGCAATTTTGCTAACTGTTACTACTGTGGCCCTATGTAGACCCTAAAACATTGTGCACCACAATTCGGAGTCTTGTCACCAACAAGTAACGACAACAATGCACATCACGGTTGACAACGAAATGCAAGGCAACAGTGAGGTATACCTTGGCGTAGAAAACGCCATGGATCTGGATCGAACGTTGTCGTTGGTGATGACGGACTGGTGGGGGATAGGGATGGCCTCCTCCTTGAGCGAGTGCACGTATGCGATGTGGTCGACGAGGGGGGACGAGCCGTGGATCCCGGAGCCCGATGATCTCGACAGGAGGCTACTGGAGAGAGGGGGATGTGGCGGACGGACAGCGCTCCCTGTGTAAATAGTGAGGTCAGGACCTTGTCACGGTGGCGGCGGCGTAAGCGGAGCTGGAAAGGAAAACGTGAAGTAACTCACCGAAAAGACAATGGCAGCAGCCGGAATCTTGACTGGGGCGAAAAACCTCGCTTACGCCGCCGCCGCCGTGATGCGGGGCGGGAAAGGAAACCCTCGCTTACGCCGCCGTCGCCATGATGCGGGGCGGGAAAGGAAAGCCTCGCTTACGCCGCCGCCGCCGGAATCCTGTTGTCACGACGAGATGGCGTATCTCGCCGCGGCTAGGGTTTCTCGAACGGAGCGGCGGGAGTGGGAATGGGGGTTCCGCGTCGGGGCTCGGGAGAGGGGCTATCAGCAGCGCGGCGCGCACTCGGGCCGACCTGGGCTGTCGGAGATCAAACGGCCCATTTCCTCGCGTGACGGGATCACGGGAAGGATCGATTGTGCACGTGTAATGCACGTGTTGTCTAACATAACATTGCATGACACAAAAAACAGTAACATAATTTCAATTAAAAAACTGAAAGCATAACTTGAATTGTCGTCTTAATATTGTGATGATTCTTATCGTTATTATTACCACTATTTCAAAAAATGAGGACATGTAAGACCAAAACAATGATTTTCACAGCATTTACCAGTGCATGAGAAAATAAGGGCATGGAACTACATGATGTCAGGACGAAGGTGTTAACAGAAAGTGCCTTACCAGACGTACCACTGATAATAATCTCAGTCCAAGAATTTGAAATATGCACTGCATTGTACAGATTTTCAAAAAGCCAATGTATTGATTGCTAAGCATAACTTACCTATGCTCCATCCTCCGTTAGGTCGTTTCCACTTCTTAATCACACGGTGATGCTAGGCTAGAGATTCTCAAACATCCATCCGATTCTACAAAAAAAAAAACATTTTGGTTTTGCCACCTCAAATCTGCATGCGCTAAATGTCTGTATGATTGCAGAATATACATGTAATTTTGAAACAAATCCATTGAGATAACAATTGTACATAGTGCATTTTACAAGAATTATAAATGTTATGTATCCCTTGATTCTCGTTCTGTATATGTTTAATACCATGTTGCATTAAATACACTATTAAACATTAAAATGCTACATGCTTTCAGCAATTTGAGAAATCTAAGCTGTACATTAGGCTGAGTGAGGTAGTAACTTTCATAGATGTTTATGAGAAGCTTGAACATTTTCCTTCAAATTTGTTTGAACCACAGCGGAGGTTCCCTTAATTGTTTTTCAAGAGTACGGTTCACTTAATTGTGATATGTGCATGTCATTCAAGAAAGGTTTAGAAAGTCCACGCAACAAATCGTTGAGTCACACTGTTTCCCACTTACAAGTGAAACTTGAATTAAAAAAGAAACCAATTTTGTATGGTGATGTAAATTAACAAAGATGACATTGATGTGAATTATGGGATACACATTTGCAAAAGTTCAAGGCTGCTGGCCGGTGATGGTAGGTAAATATCAAATTAGTCCAGGCACTGCTAGTCGTTAGAAGGTGCTAATGATTATGATTGCATTTGCTTGGATCAGTGGCGGCGCCTGCTTGTGTGCAGCGGCGGCACCTATTGCAGGATCAGAGGTTGTAAACTGTCGGCTTGCTGAAAAGAGAACGCATACTGCCTGCATAACACAACATATCTCAGCAAATTGCTATATGGAATAGTTTACTGGTCGTGGAAGAAGGATTTATACTTCTCATCAATCTTGGGAGGTGCACAATGTTTATATGTGAAAGTGTCCAAGTGTGTTTTTAATCGTAACTGTCCAAGTGTGGTCTGTTCAAGCATGAGCTGCTGCTCTCCAGTAAACAACAAAGATCAGAAGCAGCCAAGCAGTAAAATCAAGCAAGATAATCGTACGTTGAAATTTCCTGAGAGGAATCTTGAAGCCTTGGAGGAGCAGCACGCCGTCGAGCTGAGTGCAGGGACGGGCGGGTGTAGACGGACGACAGGTGCAGACGGCAGCGTCTCGCTCACCGTGTCCTCGCGTCAGGCAGTGCGGTGACAGGACCCTCGCGTAGGGCAGTGCAGCGGTGACGCACTCGCGTATGAGAGGGCAGCGGGTGATCCCTCACGTCGGGCAGGGCATTGCGGGGGGCGGGGCGGCGTGTGCTGGTCGGTGGCGGTGTCCTAGCGTTGCGTACGGGATGGTTGGGGGAAAAACGGGAGGATTGGATTTGTCGACGGAGAGAGGAGTGCAGGGCCGCTGCGGTTGTTCCATTTTTTTCTGATGTGAGGTGCGGTTGTTTGATTGTCGTAGGGCGATGCGAGATTTGCGTGATGGGTGATTTGCGTGATGACGGACACTGTTTTACCGGTAAACATAGGTGCGACATGGACCGTTGGATATAAGTTAGACGATCCAGATCTGCTGGATCTGCCCCCTCTGTGCCTTTTTATATTGTGTGCGTGCGCGTGTGTGTGTGCGTGTGTGTCTGTGTGTGCGTGCGTGCACGCGTGCGTGTGAGAGAGAGATGGTTGTTTTGCCGCTTGGCGCTTCATGGTTGGGTCGAGCGAACTGATTTTTGTATTTTCACATCAACTTTTTCTCGGGTCAAACATGATGTAGTTTTTTTAAGGTTTGTTCTAGACCACACACAAGTTTTAGGATAAAAACTCTCTCAAGAGTTTAAGGACGAAAAGTGGACTTTCTACTAAAGAATAAGACTCTTCTACAAGTATACAAAATCATAACACTAAATCCTTTTAATTTTGGGATGCACAGACATGAAAAATCTGATAAATTTTGGAGCTTTTAAAATATGCACCATTCACTATACTTAGATTTATTTTATTTTTAAATTTTGTGTAGCTCTGAATACAAAGTATTTCAATATGAAATTTGCAAGTTCATAGGATACATCAGTGAGTACAACTGAATTTTTGGGTTACGTAGATAGTGGCCAACCTTACCACAGTTCTGGCATCGGATTAATGGTAGCCCAAGAGCATACAACTAAACGGCCACCAGAACTCATTTACATTTAACATTTATTAAACCAACGAGTCAATCCAGGAAGAGAACTCAATGCCTCAAGCATGTTTATCACTTGGAAGGTTTTCATATTACCAAAAGGCAAGCATGTGCGCAGTGAGATTATTGAATGCTTTCATGATACAAGACATAACATTAACACATACATAACACTTCTGGCATCTCCTCGAACTGCAAGTTTGTTGAAGTCACAACCATTCAGGAGATGAACCAACTAGCGCAGTTCAAGGACCAAAGTAATGAAACCGAAGAGAATGTAATCAGTCATTTTGAGGGAAATGAGTTCACTATTGCTTGCCCAGGTAGATGAATCAGTGCAACCACACTTCCTCACGACGGATATCTGCAGAGAAACAAATTAAACATCATCAAACCATCTGAGTTCTCAAGCATCTAAAGGAAATGAAACTGCTCTTTAAGCAAAAACATATTGGCGACGCGCTGGAATTGGAAGACTGTATGGATTAAGAAGCAGGATCCTATATGTCAATGTCAGGCACCACAAGTGGGGATATGAACACTAGAACATGACTTTACGCAATAGAAAGACAGCAATTCAACCGTTGACCTGATGACATAGTTTCTTAAGAAAACGTGCATCTTTGGGGCAAATGAAGATGCAAATAAGCGGCTGGCAATCATCTGGTACTTGAAAATGTTGTATGACATTAAGTTAACACCTTGTTGGTTCTTTGCAAGAGCACAACCTTCTGTACCTTGGCCATTTAGCAGCCATACTTAAGCTAAAGGTACAGTAAAAAATAACAACATAATTCCATGCTTCTGTGATAGCGCATAAGGCTCTCCTAGTAGACATTCTTCTAATCCTTGAAATTGCTTCCTCCTAGCCCACTTGATTGTATAAATCAAGGACAGTAAGTTCAAAGCACAAACTAACTGGTCATCGAAAAATAAGGATATGGTAAACCATAAGCGCATATGCATTTGTGAAATGCGCGCCGCGTGAACTAATATCAATTACTGTACAGTGGTCGTTGCTTGTGAATCCAGGAGCAACCTGATAGTAAGATGATAAAGAGTACTGCCGTTTTCTTCCCCGGTTCCTAAACAGTCTCCAGTACACACATATAACCATAATATTCTATATGGCCAAATCCAGATACTTATGTCTGCATTAGTGTTAAAGTACCCAAAACTCTGGCTGTGTGCTTTCTAAAATGGCACATACTTAAGAATGGAGATAGTTGTATCGTAAACTAAATTAGGTATGTCTTATCAGTATATGGTTCCACTATAGATGTCTGATGTTTAATCCTGAAATTTGAACAGTTACATATTTGCTAAGTAGGTAATATAATAGTTACCTATGCAGTTAGAAAAACACTAAGGTCTCAACAATTTCCAACAGAGCTTCTGGTGTCCCTGCTAACAAAGCCTAATGGACCATACATGAACTGTAATTCTAGAACATTGACAACAAGTCGCTAAATTCAAGTGAATGTATTTATCAATCATCTATCACCTGCTTTCACAGGAGTTTGATAGAACCTAAAAGTTTAAAGCTAAGCATCAGATATTCTTAACTACTCAGAAGAATGTCACCAACATTAATAAAGTCCACTCACTGATCACTCAATTGTGCCCTAGTATAATCAGATTGTAAGAGCGTCTTAATTTGTGCAGTTAACATGTGAGGCAGAAATGCTACACTGGACTAGTCAGGTAACTGCGTTAGACAAAATTAAGGCTGTCAATTTTAAGAATTTCAGAATTGCAAAACTATTGAAAGGCAACCAACTTTGAATCTTCACCAAGATAGGTAGACAATGTACATGATATACATCAACATATAATTTCAGAGTGTAACTACAAAAGGCCAAATAGGAGCATAGTATCTCAGCCCAAATACATAATGACATATGGAG
This sequence comes from Poa pratensis, assembly GCA_947311845.1. Classification (NCBI taxonomy): domain Eukaryota; kingdom Viridiplantae; phylum Streptophyta; class Magnoliopsida; order Poales; family Poaceae; genus Poa; species Poa pratensis. Next base: position 32,854,897 of record CAMZMU010000049.1, read on the forward strand.
TTAAGGCAATTCACTTCAGTACCGCAGATAAGAGAAATGGTAAGCCATATAAAATACTAGTCCTTCACCGGAGCAGCACCGCAAATCTGGCATATTAACTTAAGCACCAACCTGAGCAGCATGAGCAAACTCCCAACAATCGGATAAGACAAGGCACTCTAACCTACTGCCAGAGCCCGGCCCACAGAGCATATAATTCTCCATTAATCCAACCAGTAACCCGCAGTCAATCTACCTGCCCACCAAATCCCCAGGTAGAGGAAGTTGCAGACACATTAACGGTGGCAGCATGAACAGCAATCTGATTTCGCGCATTCTAAAATGCATATACTTAACTGAGTTAGTTGTATTATGTCGTCTCAGACACCATTTAGTTATCTCTTATGAGTAGGTTACACTATATGCAACACAATATATATGTGGTTAAAAGAACATTAAGTTCTCGAACATTGTCATTCAGAGCTTTATGGTGCCAATGCTAACCAAGCCTAATGAACCGTGTATGAACTAGACACTGACAACAAGTTGAATGAGCACATGTAATTATGTATCTTTCACTCCTTTTGATGTTAACAGGGAACCTAAGGTTATGGGATGGAATCCACTACATGACTATTCAAAGGATTTCCATAGAACCTAAAGTTCGAAGAAAGCATTATCTATATCCTTGACTCTCAGAACAACGTCGCCAGCATTTCTGGAGTCTATGCACATGATAATTAAATCATGACCTTGTACAATCAGATTACAAGAGAGTCCCAATTAATGCAGTTCATGTGAGGCAAAATGCTCCACTGGACCAGTCAGGCAATTGTGTTAAACCAAACTAACAAAGGCTGCCAAATTTAACGAACCAAAGCAGCGTTAAAATGAAAAAGAAAACTGCCGAAGGGTGACACACTTTTTCTTCACCAAGGTAGGGAAGCAATGTCTTATACGGAGTATAATGATATGCATCAAAATAAAATTTTAGATTATAACTAGAGAATCCCAAATTAGAGCGTGACAGTGTCTCACCACTCGGGAAAAATTAAACAGATTTGCAGAACTAGATGGCAAAACATAAACGGACTCTTAATGGAGTGCCAGTGACTTGGGGAAACACAAAGCTGCACCTGAACTTGCAACTAAAATCCATAAAAGCTACCGACTAGCAGATCAAAATATACACTAGTATCCCAGCTAATACGAATGACAGGTGAAGATGAGGCAATTCACTAGGGTTTTGCAAATCAACTAAACCATAAGCCATAAAAACTGCACGTCCTTCACTAGAGCAGCACCCAATGCGCGGCATACTAACTTACACGAGAAACTCCACAAAGTTCACCCAGAACAAACTAAACAAAACCTAGCTGGAGCATTACCCAGCTGTATACTAACCTACAGTGGAAAAGCACCCAATTCCCCATTAATCCAACCAGCAACCCGCGGTCAAATCTATCTGCCCGACCAAATCCATCCCCACCCCACCCAGGTAGAGGAGTTTGCCGACACACTAATAAAGGTGACAGCAGTGACAGCAACCGAGATCTAGCAGGAAACGAGTGACGCACCGGATTTAATTTCAGGACGACGACGAGGAGGAGGATGGCGGCGGGGTGGGTCCGGCGTGGCGGGTGAGGAGGTCGTCGTAGGGGTCGCGGCGGCCGGCGGCCTGGCTGATCTGGGCGTCCCAGGTGAGCTGGGAGTTGAAGCGCTCGAAGGTCCAGAAGCCGTAGGGGCGCAGCGGGAGCGCCCAGGCGGCCTTGGTGCGCTCGCACGCCTCCTTCATTCCGGTAGACGTGCGCCCGCTGCGCCTCGTCCCGCTTGTCCGGGTCCTCCATCAGGCGCAGGATCAGGTTCTCCGCGAACTCCATGATGAAACCCATCCTCGGCGGCTCCTGCTCCTCTCGGATTCGGATCGATCTGCGTGTGTGTGTGAGTGTCTTCTTCCTCCGAGGAGCGGTCGGCGTCTCGTGGTTGGGGATGGTGGTGGGTGGCCTGCGATCTACCGCAAAGTGGTGAACGGCCCGACCCGGACCAACACTGATAAGTGCCCAATCCTGGGCTGGATATGTCCCTCGTCGGCGGGACCCGGCGTACTCTTTGGACTGCACTTGCGGGATGGGCTGCTAACGTGGGCTAGGCCCAATAGATAGAGTGAATTTCATTTTTTTACCCTCTACCTATATATTTGTGACACTAATTACTGTTGGAGATATGCCCTAGAGGCAAATAAATATTAAGTATTTATCGCATTATCTCATTAAGTTTTATACCGTGCTATAAATGTATTAATAGGAATTGTTAATACACGTGTGGTATGCAAAACAAACTAGAGCCCCTAGTAAGCCTCTATATAACTAGTTCATTAGTCAACTGATGATCGAGAATTCCCGATCATGGATATTTATATAGTTGATGATGAAGTCATTTTATTAGCAGAATAAAATGATGGACATACCCAACAAAGTATTGCAAGAGAATCGTGTCACGAAGTTCATTATTGCAATAGGAAGTAATATGGTACTTTATTTCTTCACCGTGAGATCATATTAATCGCTACCTCCGGAGGGTACTTCAAGTGCATCAATCGTCAGTCCATAAATGCGTGACTAAAAAGGTGTGACACTTGGGTATTCAAAAGAGGTATGTTGAGGCCTATAGATCAAGAGCGGGATTTGTTCATCCGCGTGACGTAAAGATACTCTGGGCCCACTCGGTGAGATTACATCTATAAAGCTGTGCAGCGTATGACTAGGTCATGGGGATGTAATATCACAGAACGAGTTAAGCAGCCCTTGTTGGTAACGAGATAAAACAAGGCATAGGATGTTCACGATCGTATCTCGAACAAAGGTAGTATCAAAAGAACAAAAGGAATGAATATCATATTAACGGTTCATCGACGATTATTCTGGAATGCACAGGGGCCGTCATAGCCATCCAGGTCTCCCTGACGGTCATTGGCGAGCGAGGGGCCTCGACCATGTCTGGAGTATTTCCCGAACCGTAGGGTAACACACTTAAGGTCTTGACGACGGTTAGAGATCGTTTTGGAATTATCCGAATTATAGAAATAGGAAGAGAGAATGAACCGGAAGGGTTCCGGTGGAGTCGGAAGGGTTCCGGGAACACCGAAGTAAGTTCGGGGTGGTCCAGAAATTGTTACAGAGCCACGAGAGATTAAATAATATGTAAATATATTTAATTATGAATTATATATATATATATATTAATATTAATTTAATATTAAATAAAAGAGGAAAAATGGGCAATATACCTAAATGGGCCAAAACCCAGGAGGGAAGGCCCATTTGGGGCCGCACCCCATATGGAGGTGGTGCGGCTGGGCCCCATAAGGCCCATGGCCACCACGGCAGCCCTTGTGGTTGCCGCACCACCCTCCTCCTCCTCATTTAGTCCCACATGGGTTAGCTAGGGAGAGGGGGTGTCCCTCTCCCCTAATAAATAGAGGGGCATATTAATTGGATTAAATACATAGAAATACAATTAATTTGTATATTGGCCTGAGGATGCCCCTCCGCCCAATTCCTCCCTCTCTCCACCTCTAGCTGTGCGTGGTCACTCGAAGGACAAGCGCGCGCTTAAGAAATCTATACCGCAGTACGCCGTCGTGCTGCGGAATTCCACAAAAGGTTCTACTTCCGCTATCTCGGCTGGATCGGAGAGCTCGGGAGTCGTCGTCAAGCTCCGCACGTGTGCGAGTACTCGGAGGCGCCACACTTGGGGCACCGGGCATCGTCATCGCGCCGTCTTCGTCTTCGTCGCGCCAAGTTCTTCGCGACCTCGAGGTCGGCTACGTCGCCTACATCGACAACGCTTGTTGCGGGAGCGTAATCCCCGCTATTGGTCTACAAGGGTATGTTACCGATATCTCCTCCGTTACCGCATTACTACATAGTTAGATACTTGGCTAAGTTTTGGCGTACGTAAGTTAGAAAAAATATTGTTTTCTGGTACGAACCCCTTCAATTACCCCATCTAGCGAAACATCGTCTAGATTACCCATTTTAGAAACTTTTGACCCTATTTTTCAGATGCATCTCCGTTGGACAAGGTGCGAGGTGATTATTGAGACTTAAAATATCAGGACAACAACGCCAAACTGAACGGATGGTGAAGAGATGGTTGGACATTATCGTGGATGCCACCTACGATCTTTACATATTTGACACACCACATAGTTCTAAGATGCTGGTCTACTCTACTGAAACATGTGGAATTAATTCCAAAATGTGTAAAAACCGTGTTAAAAAAATTATATGGCGCATTTCGAATTTGCTTTCACTAAATGGGGTAACAAGTGCCACAAATACACAAGTGTGGGGTAAGAAGTGAAATTCACTCCAAAGAAAGGACGCGAACACGAGAAGGACATCGAATAGAATGAACTGAAAGAAACCTATCTCTATGTCTGCTTCTTCATTCAGTCCCAGTCTTCTTCCTCATGTCTGGGTGTTCTCCACAAACAACCCTTGTATCTAGATCGGATAAAACCTCACATCCTGGTATTCATACCAGTGGCAACGGGTTGTTACATCAGCCTAATCCGTCCCCTTCTTTTCTGGCGGACCTTTCAGTTCTGCTTCACCAGAGAAGAGTGGTCACTATTATAAAAATAATAGGGATATCGTGAGCTTTATTAACTTAAAACCACATTGTTACAATCAGTCCTAAGACTGTGAACTAAGAAGGAGGTGACTCAGCATCCATAAAAACGAATCCTCCTGTATGATACCAAATTTAGCACAAGAGTGAGTCGCTGATGCGTGCAAATAATGCTAAAGGAACTAAGCCAGGTGGAGCCGCACAGAACAACACCACCGAGAGCAGCACAACGCCGAACGCAACCTCCATTTCTTCTCGAGCGGAGCTTGAGGGTAGTGGGCGATGTGATTTGGGGCGGGGAAGTGGGCAATTTGGGGGAGAGCAGCATGGAGATCAAGCCTCCAATATGTGGTTGAAAGCTTGTGGTGGAGCTTGGTACAAGTCGGGGGACCAATGCCCCCCTCCCCTAAACATTCATACTTTGTCTCTCCCAAGCAATTTGGTCAAGCTCCTGAAATTAAATATGTTCACGGCTTTGGCTTACTCGCACCTTCTGGGTGCGCCCACCATAGGTGTTCTCTTAGTTTGTTTTGTGTGCAAGACATAACTGTGTCAGCACTAATTTCTCCTTTCATGTCTCTCTTTCGTTTTGCTTTCACGCGCATGATCAAACCATGTCTAGGAGACAGGAGCCACGTATGTGGATTTCACAATGAGCAAGCATCCATGTCCACAATAGATAGGGCATGTCGTTCTGCTTCATAACGAGCAAACAACTGCTCTTGAGCTATATCTCGTGTTGGGCTGAGCTAGCCGTGCTAGACTGAACGGCCAGAGGCCCATGGTCACATCAACTAGTCCAATCAGCAATATCTTGTTTTTAAATGAGGCAAACGATTTGCCTTTTTTATTGATTAAGAAAGAGAGAGTTTGAGATTACATGGACTAGACCGTCACCCTCCAAAAGCACAAACAGGTGTGCAAAAGGAGAACAGAAACAACAAAAATGGAAGTGAACTATTCTCCTTGAAACTTGGCTCCAGCTGCCACCCAAGTCCACATCTCCTCTTTCATGTCCGAAATGAGAATGTCGGGGAGGTGCAAAATATCCCAGAAGATTCTTCGAATTGCACTTGTTCCATAGTTTTCGAGCAATGAAAATCACCATGGAAGTGATGGCCTTTCGGGGCACCGAGATGGAGTAATGGAGTATCGTGGTAGCCCAAGAGTCCTTGACAATCGAGTTCCAAGTGCGAGGATCCGATTTACTAAGGGCGTGTTTGATTTCCTGCGTGGACCTCGGGCAGGCCCGCTGGATGCAAAAATGGGCGTTTGGTGAGCTGGGCCGAGCCCGCGTTGTTGCCCCGCACAAACCTCAAAGCATCGCTCAGCCAGGCCCTAGAGGAACGGCCGATTCGGCCGTTTTTTTCAGAGCCACCCACCCGCAGTGCAAAATGGGGAACACCGTCGCCCTCCTCGTGCGAGCTCGTGCGAGGGTTTCACCCCAGCTCGTTCGCGCGCGTACACGAAAATGCGGCGGCAGATTTTGGTCTCGCCGCCCTCGGTTTTCGCCGTCTATATCATTCCCTTTGCTCACTGCCGCTTTCGCGCCACCATTCCCCCCCCTACCTTCGAGCTCTCTCGTCGGACAGCCAACCAAGATCTGCACGAGCAGGTAAGCGGCGACAGCTACTACTCCGACGGACGGTGGAGCCAAGGGGAGCGTCCGCTTCCTCTTCTTCCTCTTCTACGAGCTGCTGGGATCTGCATCGGCCGCAACCATGCCGGTAAGTTTCATCGAACCCTAGGTGTTCTAGCTTAGATCTGGGAGCACTAGGTATATATGTAAGCATGTCTAGATGTGCATGATGTACTAGCAGTTGCAGATTTCAGGGTTCTAGTTTAGATATGTGAGCACTAGATTAGGGGATGCAAGGTGAAACGAGCTGGTTCGAGTTCTTAGCATGCTAGATTTGAGAGGATTCTTATGTTGTGGTGGATGATGTGGTAAATCTTCATGCTCTCCTCTTCGTCGTAACCCTTGTAGGACATGACCACTGACGAGTTCACCCAGTCCCTGGTTGATAGCCAGAACAAGCTCGCCCTGTCCTTGGTCCCTGACTCGCAGCCTCAGATGTTCGAGGTGCCAGTCACCCAAGAGGAGGACTTCATTTCTCAGGAAGTGGAGGGTCAGGTGGATCTTGATCAGCAAGCTAAAAGACCTTAGCGGCGCACAGTGGGATGATGATCAATGCATGCTTTGCTTACTTTCATTTTGTGTTGCAATGTTCTTAATTTGTTCTTCATTTCTGTAGTGGTATGTGGTTTTTAGGGGCAGGAAGACTGGAGTCTTCGATACTTGAGACGCTACCAAGGCTCAAGTTGACGGTTTCCCCAACGGCAGCTGCAAAAGGTTTGCAACTCGAGAGCAGACAGAGCAGACTTACTTCATGAACATCGTCCCAGAGATCGTTCACTAGGTATGTAAGCTCACCATTAGGGGATGCAAGGTGACCTGAACAACTCAAAAACGTGCAACCAAACGCTGGGGTTTAAACCTTAAACGCAGAACGTTAGCAACCAAACACCGGGTCTTCAAAATTCGTATGCACTCAAACGGGCCTGGCTGACTCTTTGCGGGCAACCAAATGACATGCACAACATGGCCCGGAGCTTATTTTTTCGGGGCCAGACCCTACTGGGCCACGGATACGAGATGGCCATTTTGGGTGCAGGAAACCAACACGCCCTAAGCGATAGCATTTCAAACATGGATGAAGAATCTGCATTGGAAAAGAGATGTCCGTGGACTCCTACTCCTGGCGGCAAAGTGGACATTCTCCACAGTTGGGCCAATCCCACCTTTTCTGAATAATAATCAACCAAGCGAAAAGTTTGTACTTTGGAGGAGTCCCAGCACGCCAAACTAGGCCATTCATTGTGGAGGGAGTGGCACCAACAAACTGCGCAAGATAGCCCGAAAAGGCCGAGTAAGATCCTGAGATGGAAAAGTGCCAAGTAATAGACTCCTTCGGGTCGAGGTTTAAACCAATGAGTTGGTTCACTGAGGCAAAGTATGGATTCCAGCCCAGGCATCATTAAGGAGAGCATCAGACAAATTCTTTCACCTACAAATGTGGACGATGTCGAGTGCAATGTGCATGGGACGACGGCCAAAAAGCCATGAAGAGTGCCGAAAAGCCACTCCAGCCAAGGCCAGCGCAACCTCAGAGCCCTCGCAAAAGTATCAAATTAAAAGCTCCTTCGGGTGACAAACAATTTTCTAATGAGACGGAGGTGTAAAGCCGCCCACAAAAAGTTATCTGAATTTTTTCAATGTCCGTGAGAGGGACAACCAGGGCGTGATGTGATAGATTGCCTGAGGCCAAGACCAATTTGATCAAGTGCACCTACCGGCAATATCTTTGTACATATGAGCATTACAAAAATTTGAGTAAAACGTTGCAAAGTGGGATAAACCGTAAACGAGTGCCAAAAGGGCTCCATTTCTTTAAACACCATACGGATGCATGCCAAAGCCCTATTTACAACTCCGAAATCTCCTAGTTTCCTACAGGAGTTTCCGATTCTTATATTCCAGACATACCATCAGGATAGAACAACATGAAAACCCCACACGAGCCACACACACACACACATGTCCACTCTTTCAGCAAGAGGATCAACATTAGAAAAGTAACCTTTTATCACAACCTCGCCACGCTTCTCTGCTCTACCTACAGGTAAAGTAATATACAACATGATAAGACATAGGACCTACTCTATCTCCTCATTTTGTTACAGATTTGCTACTACCATAGTACATCATATTTCTGCTGCAAGGGAAGACGAAGCCTTCAATGTAATCCGAAACTGGAACATCCACGGAGTTCATGTGGGAGGCAGACAAGCATGCTGTACAATCAAGCTGTACCACCACCATCCTGAGAATTTTCCATTGCCCTGGATGAGCTGCTGCGGGCGAGCTGAGATGCCGCAATGCTGGGTTTCTGGGCCTCGGTGCCAGTCTGTGAGGTGATGCCTCCTGTTTCTTGGTGAAGAGGAGCACTGGTCACTGCTGGAGCAGAAGGATTTGCTTCATGACCTTCACTAGGCTCGGTATGCGCGCTCTTTTCTTTAGAGGTAACTGCACAACAAAGAACACGTATCAGGGTCAAGCGAGGGTTTCAGCATATGCCCGGATGTCAGGGAGCTGCGTGAAGTACCATGAGAAGAAACAGAGCTGTGCGGTGCTGGAAGAGTGGCTAGTGGTGAAGCTGTCGCTGTTGGTGCTCCTCTTTTATTTCTTGCCTGCAACAAGAATAAAATGATGTTAAGGATGAAAAGCTACATGGCAAGTGGTTCCATCATGAGCAGTGCAGACCATACCTTCATCTCATCGCAGTACTTTACGACAGCGGATATGTTGGAGTATCGACCGTGAACCAATGTGTATACCCACAGAAGAAGCTTCCTTGGAATGCTTAGGTCAAGGACATCAACTATACCAGGGGCTTGGTGTACCCCTTCAACAGATGCCTGTGATGAGGTTACTGTGTAGAGATTAATACCGGAGGGAAATGTTCCACAGGAACTGTCCCGATAAAAGTTGTAGGTGCTCTTCATTACAGTAACAGCAGTCTCCATGTTATCTTCGGATGTCTGTCTGATAGGAATGTTTTTTATTCTGTTGAGTGTCTCGAACCAATTCATGTCAAGACCTTTGAATTGAGTAGGCCCATCAGGGGATGAGATAAGAAGCTCATCAGGTTGCAAATCAACATAAAGTAGAAGGCCACTGGATAATGGAACAGGCTGCTTGGCTGTGTCCACGATTCAGGCAGCGGAGTAATTGAGGCCAGTTTGATGAGTATACACCGGCACCATGACAGAGAAGCATGCTTACAAATCTTCGCAAAGTTGCTATTTGACAATTTAGGTGTCTTGAAACGCTTTCTTATCTTCTCGTTTAGTCCTTCAAGAACATCTACTCGAACATCAATCTCGAGCAAATGGATATATTGGTGGATATAACTGCCATAAGGAAGCACTATATTACAACCATCTAGCTTAAAGAATAACGTCTTGCACTCTGGTCGAGTACTTACCTGTAAAGTTTGCTTTCCGACAACTCTGGACTGTTCACCTCTGGTATACTGCTTATATCAGCCCACAAGTTCACATGGTCCATGAATATACCAAACATTTTCTCATATAGTTGCTCAAGAGAAGCATCACCACAAACTCGACGGATGTCAGGATCACGGATTGCAGCTGTTAGAACTTGAAGGTACTTCCCAAGACCGACAGGAACAATATCACCCAAACATAGAGCAAACTACAGAAGAGAACAAATAGTTATAGTATATCCAGAAAAAGGTACATGCTAAAATCACCATGCTGGCTATTAGTAGGTACCCTCTTGTCAGTTCGCAGATATGTGTATGCCCTCTCAAGAGTCCACAAGTCCAAATTTTTCTCCAACAGGTTCAAGTATAGTATCATATACTTCCTGATGCATGTAATGAATTTTCTTGAACTTTCTGATAAACTGACCTCCAGATTCTTTCTCGATACACCAATACTTGGATTTTTTCTCCTGAAAGAAACAACGGACAATAAGAATTCTTTAGGAAACAATTTAAAACAAAAGCTGTAGCAATCGACAACATCAGTGTGTAAGTTACATAGCAAAAGAAACTTTACCTTCCTTTTCTTACAGCACCATCAATTTCCCACATGTTCACTGTAAAGGAAGACCGAGTGGATTTGAAACAAAATGAGAGCTCTTCCTTAGCCCGCTCCAGGTCCCCTGCTTCACCTCTTTTATACAATCCTTGTGCAAGCTTGTACCGTGCCTTATGGAAATGCTTTAGCTCCCCTTCCACACAAGTACCAAGGGCATACAGACAGTCATCATAAAGGATGCGCCATACTTTATCAAGCAAACTAGGATCAACAAACTCATTTTCCAAAGTACCATCCAGAGTATTGTTGTTCTGTTCAGAGGATGAATGCTTGACACTAGTTATAGACCCCAGCATGCTTAAGACAGTTTCCTTTGTCGACTGGATGTACGTGTAATCAGCAACCACCTAGAAAGCAAACAATCCACACAGTTAATATCTAATTGCTTATTACTTACGTAGTACTACCTGTCCCAAAATATAAAATGTGGCCTACCAAAACATCGTATATTTTGGAACAGATGTAGTATTTCATAAGTAAAACAGTAACTACCAACAAGAATGAACTTGACTGGGAATTCAGAACGATGGATGTCCCGTAAAGTAAAGAACTTCACACTTTAACATTATCAATATTTAAATCTGAGCGCTCGGTACCCAGGCAAGTTTCCAAAAAGCCAGGCAAGCTAGGTTGTGGCCGGTAGGGCTGGCAAAAAACTCGAAGCTTAAAAGCCCGCTCAGGCTCATTTGTTAGTGGCTTGGCTGCCGCGCTAGTTCACGAGCTCTTATTAGCTCGTTTCACCTAGAGCCCAAACCCACAACTAGTATATCATATTAGAACATAAAGCCACACACTTGTTTGGTTGGCATTTTGAGCAAGACCCTATGTATGTCGGCTTTTTATCTATGAGAAACTTGATTGATGGTCGCTGAACTCTGAAACTATTAGCTATGCTGTTCCAGAACTTTAACTAATTATATGGTATGTTTGGAACCACTATTTTTATATAAAGAATTCAAGATGCCTTATGTGGTGTTGATGCTGATATGTCTTGTAGCCGACCCTATTAGCATAGACCCTAGAAGACAGTGACCACATGTTAACCAACTGATTGCTATCACCATGCCAAATCTTGTCCAAATATACAGTTGTAAATGAAGACCACTTCACTAATGTACTTAACTAGCTTTTTAAAGAGAACCCATCTGAAGAAACAAAAAGAAGTTTCAAATTGGTATGGACAACTCAGCCATTTGGTTATCAGCGTGAACATGGCTTTGCTTGTGGAAGCATACCATCACTCACCAGTCAGTCAATATACAAAAGCATTTTCCAATCAGGAGTATATTTAACCCATTTAATGAAGAGAAAAAACCGATGCTTATCATTTATCTCTCAAACTGTTTATAAATTGATGTATATAATCTTAACAAACCTGTATTACATCAAGATTATGTTTCCCTCGAGTATAAAGTAACTTCATGCGTGATGCATGCATCCTGTAAACCGGGTCAACTGCAGTTGGATTCAACGTGATGGCCATGCTGTAGTATGAAAATGCCTTAGCAGGGGAATGACCCAGTTTTTCACATAGCTTTCCAAGGTAAAATGCATGGAGCCACTCAGCCCTGCGAAGTAAATAAGCATCAAAATGTTCCATGTGAGGAGAGCAAAATAATGAAGAGGAATACAGGTAAAGTGTGTTAGATTACTTGAGTTCAAAAGCTTTCTCGAAGTGCTTCAGAGAATTTTGGCAGAACGTATCCCATGTTGAATCCTTCACGGGTAAAGTAGCTCTTTGATCATAAAAGGGCACCACATTTTGAAGGCTGTCATAGTAAACTAGGGCTAATAGTTCATGTATTTCAACCTGAAAAAGGTGATTAGATGTCATCTCCAACAGTGTCCAAGTTTGATCAAGAAAAATGGAAGCAAACAACAGATAACACAAAGGGATCTCATGGGTGAGTACGAAAAAAACAAACAGATGGACATACCTTATGAGGAACAGTTTTGGCCAGTGTTAAACTCATCAATAGGGAGCGTCGACTATGTCTACGACCCACCTCAACCCTTTGAGTTAAAGCTGTATTTGTTCGCCAATCCAAAATGCTTATATGCTTACTACCATCATTCAGCAACAGGTCAACTTCCTATAAGTAGCATGACAACACTTGTTAGGCAATAGAATTAACTAATATACAAGGAACAACTTCAACCAGATGGTATAACTACTCCATCAAAGTTTATTAGGTAGTACTTATCATGCATGCCATGTTGGCAAAAGGCTGACGTGTCACTGCAATTAATAATGAGAGAGATGATAGTGCTATCATAGGTAGATACCGTAACATAGCAGATTCCAGGCAAGATGAGTCTACAAACTAATAAATGCAATATTATATGATACCACACCTATGTTACTACCCACTATAAAAGTAGTAACATAGACTAGTATCATATGCATGATACTAGTTTATAATACTCCCCACTATGTCTAGTCTTGGCTGCTCACAGTGGGAAGTAACATATAGTAGTATCATGCACATGATACTAGTCTATGTTACTTGCTCAATAGTGGGTAGTAACATATGTGTAGTATCATGTAATATTGCATTTATTAGGTTTGCAGACTCATTTTGTATTGGAATGCGTTATGTTACAGTATCTACCTATCCTATGATACCACTATCTCCTCTCTCATCGTTAATTACAGTGACACGTAAGCTTTTTTGAATGCATGGAACATGATACAACCTATGACACCCCCACAATGGGAAAACAGGCTCGTTTGAAGATCTCCATAGCAAGGCAAAGAGTGTGCGCGCTTTGAAAAGGTTTTCATTTTTTTCGTTTTGGCCAACAGATTTGGAACCAGAGATTTCTAATTAATGCAGATTTGGAACGGTGGGCATGCATTCATCACAGTTCATGCAGAATTGGGACGGGAGGCTTGCAATTGTGTGAGATGTGGTTTTAGAGAAGGAGCTGGAAATTGGCCTTATAATCTGGAAATCCCAAATTTGGATTAGGGCCTAATAAACTTGGACGGAGGAAGTAATAAATATTACCTCGTCATATAGATGTGCAAGTTTTTGCCAGCTTTCAAACCTCAGCGGGTTATACAGCAAATCATACTTGAAAAGATTTGCACTCTGTTCAACGAATTCTCCTCCTTCCTTTTTCAACACAAAACCCGTGTACTTGTCACTAGCACTTATATCTTCAGCTTGTGCGATGATGTAATACAGGTTTCCATAAACATCTGAGTAAGACTCAGAGCTGCATGAATTAGTCAAAAAAATCGTTAGCATATATTTTCTATTCTGTTTCAGAGCACATGAAAAGGAAACATAGTAGAAATGCAACACCTGTCAGTGGAAAGTTTTTTGAATGCTTCATAGCCCCTTTCACCTGGGAAGAGTACATTCAGTATTGCTTCCCTAGATCCATCAGATCCATAAATTTCACAGAGCGTCTTTTCACATGAATCAGGTCCATCCAAGAAATTGTCAAGAGGATTATTGACTAATATGTCGTAAGGTGGTTGTGGAAAGTGTTTACGTATAGCGCGCAGCACTCTCCGTAGTTTAACCAACCCTGTTTTCTGCAATGGTAAATTAGGAATAGAAAATAAATTATTCGTTGTATTTGATGCTTCGTACCAAACTGAGACTAACGCCTCGTTAAGAAACTCACAGAGAAATCTTTTGCATATGGTAGGACATACTGAAACACTTCAGCACACTGTTCTTTTGTTTGATAGTCACCACGGCTTGTATTTTTATGTACTGCTGGATCATCTTCACTGCAGGAGTCCGGGTTTATCTTCAGACCATATAAGCAGAAAAAAGCCTGGTCCAAGGCACTATCAATACTTGATTGTATTTCCTCCAATTCTGCATTAACAGAGCATTTATCAGGATACGCATTAACAATAAGCTACATTATTTGTTGAGGAAATTCCTTATTTGACACTACATTAAAATGTGCTTCCCTATCTGGCCCTGGAAACTTTTTACATCCCTATTTGACACTAGGTCTAAATTTTCTTACTAATACGACACTGTCATGGACCGAACTACCCCTTGATATACAAGGCAAAAAAAAGAGACCAAAACCGTCCATCCCACTCGTCGCCCCAGTCGAACTCTCTCTCTCTCTCCCAACTCTGTCCTGATCTCTCTATCAACTCCTGACTGCCCCAACACTCCGGGAGATCGACCAGGTGGCCACCTGCCTTGTGGGAGAGGCCGGCTCTCGCTAGGTCTAAATTTTCTGATCCACATGATGGCGTCGCTTGCCGCGAAGGACCTGCACACGTCCTTCCTCCGCCTGCTCTCCCTCACGGTGCCATCGTTGTCCCTCTTCAACCTCCACACCGGAGGCCTGCTATGCAGTTCTTGGGACTGATGGTCTCCTGGTGTCAGCTGCAAGACTTGGATATGATGTCAGAGATGTCTGCCGTTCTTGGGGCCCTTGGAGTCGGCCATGCCTTGTGCACCCCCAATATCTTCAGCAGCAACGAACTTCATCACCTCCGTATCTTTTTTGGATCGATTGGATGCCTATGCTTCCTAGGTAGCATGGTTCGTTGGTGGCTGCCGAGACTTCATCTCGCTGGCGGCAAGTCTGGTGTTGGTCAGTGGCGACAACGCATGAGAGCTCCCAAGGAAGCCTGTGGCTCTACATCCAAGAAATGTGTGCTTCTTCGGTGTTTTTTTTGGGTCCCTTAGAGGCTGTTTTACATTTTCTGTTTTAATATATGCAGGGACCTTTGCCCAAAAAACGAGACGCACGCGTGGACTTGTCCTCATGTATGTGTTGTTTTGGCCCCGCAAAAAAATTTGTCACATACTGCACCAGGGGCAAAAGTATATTTTCAGGTATCATTCAACACCTTTAGTAGTCAAAATGGACGGCAGCGTCATATTTGGAAAAAAAATTAGATCCAGTGTCAAATATGGAAGCACATTTTAATCTATTGTTAAAAGGAATTTCCTCACGTTTCTACTTTCCCTGCAGCGTCAAGCATTATCTGGCGTTATGCAAGATCTCTAGTTCTCTAAAACAAAATAAAAAGAAAAATACACATTATGAAATCGGTCAGGGTAATCCAGGCCTACCCGATTCTTCCTCATCATCAGAGTTAGGTTTATCGTCACCAGCAGAGTGCTCATCAGTTACAGTATCTTGTGTTCTGTCATTTTCTGGAACTGAATCTCCTCCATCCCACTTAGATCTATATAAAAAGAGAAGGCCGACAAATGCTAGTTATTAATTGCCAAAGAAACATGTCTACCAGAATAATTTTGCTAAGAAAAACATACTAAGTTGAGATTTTAGCTTCACGTCTAGTGCCATGAGATGTTTGATTGCAAACTTGAGACAAGTCCCTTCCTGCCCTTCACCATCCCTTCCGGCGCAGCAGAGCCCATACTCAGCAAGCAAATCATGGAGAGCGATAATTAAGTCAACCTGCATAGATGTACAAAAGTAAGTGGATACTGAACAGAAAAATCAACACCACAAACTGTATTGGTGATATGAAGGTTACATGTACCTGAGTTTTGACAGATATCGTAGGATCAAGATGCTGAAGTTTGCAAAAGGCAATGGCTGCATCTACAAGGCAGGAACTCTCTAACTGGTCAGCCTGATCCGAGGCTCCAGAGCCAGAGCACGAGAGTTTTCTCCATACTATCATCTTGACAGCAGCGCACATGATTTTGAGGAGCAATGACTGAATACCACCGATGATATAAACTAGTGAACTCAGACCATCTTGCCCATCCTGCAAATATGAATACAGACAGTGACTTCAGTTATGCTGTTAGAGGTAGCAAGATTTTTCCCTGACTAGAAAGATTGCATGGACGTTTGGTCCAATGAACCAAATATAACTGATACAGGTAATATAGAAAGATATGTAATTCTATGTTAGTGCATTTAACTAGAACATGCAACGCCTCAAAGAAATTATCAAAAAATGCATTGGATTGTTTACAATACATATATTACACATTCCATTACCCTTGTTACTGGATATATAAATTATCAATACTATCACGGGCTAAAACTATATTTTACATGGGTTAATAGACCAGGACAATTAGAATAAGCATCACTTACAACTCACACAATAACACACACCATCCCAGCACACTTTAGATAAACAACTTTACTTACCACAGAACAACCAAAGCAGGAACACACAGGAAGCACAACAAAAATTATCTTAAGACTGAATAGCATAGCAAATTCCAAGATAAAAAAAGTGTGCCTAGGCGACAGTAGAATGCCTAGCCATGGCCCTAGGTGGTGGAATAGGCTCCCAGTGAGGTTCTCTGGCATGGAATTGTCTCCTTTTACCAGGAATCGACCTTAAAAAATCAGGATAGCATAACGACTTTACTATTATCAAATATGCAAGTTATTCTAGCTGCAAGTATGGAAAACTTAATGCTTCTTATGGGACCAACCAATCTACTATGTCCGATAGTTTGACCACTGAGATTAATATGGTAGTAGAAAATGTAATTATATGTGTACATTTACGACAAATATGCTTACTTATTTTTCTCCGTGGTGATTCTAGATGTTTATATTGATATACAAGTAGCCAAATTTAGAAACTTCTAACTGTCATAAATGCACTAAATTTGAAACTTCAACTTCCTTTCAATGCAGCGACATCAGCCTATATAGAGCTATAATGTTTACCAAATATTATTGAACATCACAAAAAGCTACAGAAATCCCAAAGAATTAACAACGACTTCTAATTAATACACTATACGCATGTTAAAAAGTTAGAAATTTCCGAGTGGAGAACACTGACATGCTTATATTGCATTAATATAAAAGTGAAATCTGGTAATTAGAATTCCAAACATGGTGAAGTCTGAACTAAAAAATGACTGATAAGGATATCCACAAACAAATGAAGAAACCACTTACAGAAGTATCAGACTGATCAATAACTTCTTTTGCTGTACTAGCACTTCGAGATACGTCCTTGACTGCTTCCACAACACTTTCTAGCCAATTTCTGTTCATTGCTTTCACAAATTCCGCATCACTTGAAATATTTCCCTTGCGGGTGCCAATAGCTCCTACCATACCAGCTGCCACAGTAAGAACATGTATTTTCCTTCGGTGAGAATCAAGATAGATCTTCACGTCCATTGGTTGAGCTTTTTCGCATGCTGATATTAAGACATCCAAGGCAGATAGCTCAAGTGATATCACTTTCTCACTTTCGCTCAGCGAACCATATGCACTACCAGCATAGACATCATTGGTGGAAAGCAAAAGTGGAGGAAGCAATTTCTTGAACTCTATGTGAGTTATGTTCTTGATATTTTCATCATTCTTCCAAAGTAACGAATCAAGCTTGATCAAGTTAATTTCACGCAGAATCCTATCAGCTGTCAGAAATTTTACGAGCTTGTTGTGAGGTAGAGGTATAAACTCTCTGCTGCTTTTGGCTTCGCTGCTACTTCTTAGGAGTGACAGAGCAACATTGAACTCCTTATAAGCTCTTTCTTTGCAGTCTTCTGAAAGGGACACGCAACCACTCAGCCAGAAGAAGCGAATCCAGTTCACACGATCAGTGTCTGAAGAAGAATCATGTTCAGAAGTTTCATCACAAAGCATGTTAATGAAAATTGATTCTTTATCCTTTACAGAGCTTTTAGACATATCTGAAGCATTTCTCTCTGTTTTATCACTTGAACATACTTCTGCCCTACAGTTCTCCTTATCCAGATCGAAGCTGGTGGAGTTCATTTTCTCAACAACTGTGCAGAATGGTAATTCCATAGCTACTGACTTGATGATCATACAAAGATGGTAAGAAGAATCAGACAGCTCCAAGGATGCTGATGGGCTTCCAGAACATATAGCTCGATCATAGTATAGTTCAGCAAGAAATAAACTGCACAGTGCAGATCTATCTTGAGACCAGACTCTAGTAAGTTTGTCTAGTTCAATGATGTTAACAAAGTAATCTTGAAAAGGTATGTTAAGATGAGCCATCTCCTCCAACAACATATAGCCAATATGGCAAGGACCATTATTCTTTTGTATCTTTAATAGAAAATGCTTAACATCATCTGCCTCGCAGTCGGATGTATATGTGAGAGTTTCCAGATTAGAAGTATCAGCATTTGCAGAATGATCAGTCTTATCTGCAGTACTTGCCGCCTTCAGGATGAATGAATCTAGAAACTGAGTTACTGCATGTGATATATCTTTGCCATTGGATTCATCTTCATCCTTTCCAGATTTGCGACTTTGCAGTCTCTCGAGGCGTCTGCTTCGCCTTTCGTGAGGCTGTTCCCTGTCTGAATTAACATCTTTCTTTTTAACTGTAGCTTTGCAATCATGAGATGGCAAACTTTCACCATCACGGTACAAATCATTTCCACTTCCACCAGCAGGTTCCACAGGTTTGGATGTATCTATAGATAAGACAACATCCACAGTGATATGAGCAACCCCACTATTTGCAGTCAAAAGACTTATGATGCCATCTAAAATGGCAGTCCATTTGGCTTCGTTGAGTTGCAACGTAGCATTCTGTTTACTCTTCTTCGTTTCTTGACTCATTTCAGCATCAGCACATTTTCTTTTATTGGAAAAATCAAGTCTGACATGCTTGGGTTCAAGTATATCGATACCCCGCGGTGCAAAAGGCAATGGTTCAGGATTCTCAATGGTCTTCTTCACATGTAACGCACGATGATGTGATGGCCAGTTCCGAAGTATTAAATTTGCTACAGAAAGGCATGCAACTTCATCACGGATTGCTATAAGGACCTCCAAGAGTTTCTCCATGCAGTTCCCTATATAAAGCATCCAAAGGTGATGAGAATCCAAAATTAGGTATCACAAGTTTAAGATATGGTAGTTGAACTACAAAGTACCAGATAAAATCAAAAGAAAAATGAAATGAGAAGGTCATCATACAGTTGTTTGGACTGCATAGAAGCCCTTGCTCAAATGCCCATCTTGATATGCTCAGCAAACCCATCGTGCAAGAGAGTGTTCCCAGATGATTCCATACAACTGAATCATTTGAATCAAGCTCCACAGCTTGTAGGTAACAGCGGAGAGCATTATCATGGAACTTTGACCCTTGCTGAAGGAAAACAGATGCAAGGTTTTTCAGTGTCAAGAACCTGTGCAATTAAGAAGGCATATCAGCATTTGAACAGCAAATGATAGCGTCATACATTTCAAATCAGTCAGCCATTGGAATTAGCTTGCTATGTCTAATCCAAGAGTCCAGACAAAGACCAACTATGTGATGTGCTTTACAATAAACCTTCAGGTTTCAGCATGTTATGACATGCAAGCAGTGCACTATGATTTATTATGAACGGATAGGATTATCAGTTACTCACTACTCCATTATTATGAACGGATAGGAGTAAAATGATACACCATTTTGATATATGGGCGAAGTGACCATGAAGAAAGTCAGTATTGGTATATTTGAAATAATTAGCACAATACCATGTTGCTACAGATTAAACATTCTGTTTTCGACAGAGCCCAGCCATCCGTGCAAGCACTGACGACGAAGAAAGATCAGAGACGAGGCTGCCCTTTGGGCACGGGCCGGGGCGCTAGGGCTTAGGGCTCTCATCCCACAGACTTGGGACATTCACTGATTCATTGTAAGGCTGCCCTTTGGGCAAGCGCGGCGCTTTAGGACTTCGTGCTGTGATCCCGCAAACCTGGGACGTGCACTGAGTTGTTCTACACTGTAATCGCCTCCTAGGAGGATTGTAACAAACTCTACCTTTTCAATAAAAAGAAACGCAAAAGTCTTTTGCGTTTTCGCTAAAAACTGATTCATTCTAATAACATGCACTCGACCTCATAGAAGGCCTGTATCATCACACTCTTCCTTTTCAATGAAATGAAACGCAAATGTCATTTGCGTTTTGCGTTTTTTCGAAAAATAGAACCAAAGAAAATATACCACTTGTGCCAGATTAAAGGCCCGCATCCCAACCATATATGCAAGATCAAACATGGGTGAAGCAAGGGTGAACGGGCTACCACCACCAATTGCATCTTTATTTATAAAAGGGAACATAACTTCTTGAAATAACATTTGTTTGTGAATAGTGACATCTTGGTTTTATCCAATTTTGCATTTAACATCCATGTTAGTCCAGGAGGTTAACCGAAAAAATAATCATTTAGAATGGCAAACAAAAAGCAGTATATATAACATGAACATTGTAAAAAAAGTGGGAAAAAAAAAACCTTAGCTGCAGCAAATGTTGATCACTGCCAATGTTCTCGACCTGTTGAAATGAACAACCTGCTGTTATGGAGGAGGCGAGAAAAGAACATTTGAAATATTCTCAGTGAGATTACCTGTATTTCGGATATTAGTGGATCCTTCAGAACATCCTCCAAAAGTTCACAAGCTTTTGCATAGTCTTTTTCTTGCAACTTTAGGAGCCCCTCATGGTACTTATGAGAAAGTGCAGATTCCTGACAGCATTTATAGGTTCTTTCAGTAACAATATATACTGACAACCATATTAAGAGGTTCTAAAACTCAAAAGTTCAGCTTTTCCACTAGAAGGGAATTAGAATAATGAAATCAGACAAAGACTTGATCAAAATCTGATGCAAGCTTTGGAAACCCTTTCAAGCTTCTAGCCACTCAGTAGCAAATAAAATGTTATCTGCATATTTAACTACAGGAAGTACTTCTATTGAATCAAATATGGATCAACATGATATGCTGATATCTTCAGTAACATGCTACTGACTATTTGGCGTATTCTTGTATCAATCTACACTAATTCCACTTCCAACAATAAAAGTAATAACATGTACATTTGTGCCCCACTGAAAATGCTACCTAACCCACCAGTTCTTTAAAGACTTGAACGCTCTAATCCAGTGTGACATAGAAAATGAAATCTCGAACAGCAATAATCTATATGCGGCATTTCTTCACATGTGACAGCTAGCTTCTTCTAGCTTAACAAATCAAAACCAAACAATAGCTGGAATATTCTGATGGATGTAGTTTAGGTGCCCCTATAGGCAGGGCGGACCTATACTAAGATCAACGGGGGTTCACAAAAGAGTATGTGTTTTTCTAACTGTTGTATTCCAAGATAAGGGATGCACTTTACATGAGCTAGGGTGGTGCACGGACCGATTTTAGACTAATTGCTAGGGAAAAAATTGAGCCGGGGTGCCTGTTCAACCATTCGCCATGTAGCTCCGCCCCTGCCTACAGGCACACACACTCGACCATCCGCAGTACGTGGCCAAAAAAATATGACCGCATGTATTGTTTAGTTCATCAAACAACAGTTCATCTTATTAAACTATGAACTATCACTCATATTGCACTGTAATCTGAGACCAGCATATTTACATCAGGATAATGAGTTCGGCAACAAATAATCCTTGGTTACCTTTAACACTAACTATGCATAACTAATATTCATCTTAAGATACAAGATTAAAGTATAGAATGTTTTCTGAAATAATCCAAACAAAAAAAATTGTCCACAAGAAACACAGTGGCAATAAAAATCCACATAATCAGATACATTCAATCGCTGAAATTAGTCCTCAGGATCCTTCTCAGACACTTAATCAAGATGCTGGTGCAACAAACCAAAAGCTCTTCTGCATTTGCATTTCTCTCCTACCACATACAGCAGTGGCACTTGGATTAAGCATCTAAGTTGTAAATAGTAAATACTCCTACAATGTTTGGTGGGAGAACCTAAATCACTGGAGAAAAGCATTCTTATACCATCCTACAAGGACGCAAAACCATCAAGGCCAAAACTTATTGGGTGGTGATAGTGCATTCATGCATTGTGCAATACTTTGTATAGTAAATTATTAAGTTCTTCAATTTTTAAGGTCTAAGCTCGCCCCAAACCATTGTCACATGTTAATTTTCCCATTTTAACGTGTTTTACGAAACTCTAGTATTAATAAAACCCCATATTTCAGCCAACAAAATTTCTTCAATGCATGAAATTCTTTGATGCCAACACAATGCATGAAATTTCTTCAATGCATGAAATTAATAAATTCTTTGAATTATCCTCGGTGCCGAACTAGAAGAGACCACAACCTCACTAAATCCGCAATTGAAGCACCCGGATCGTCAATGGCACCACCAGGAGACGGCTTATGGTGCTTGCCACAAAATCACGCAACGTTTACTCACATTAAACCCATTTAGCCCATCAGGATGCGCTCGAGAAATTGAAAACCCTAACCCGAGACGCCAGCTACATACATAATCAACGCGCTGGGACTTCAGGAATTAGGAACACAACATGCTCAGAGAGAAACGGGTGGGAGGAAGGAGAAGAGGATTCGTGCCTGTGCTTCCTTGGTCGGTGCGAGCGGCTCCCACTGGCCGACGGTGTCGCTCTCGTTGATGGCCGCGATGGAGAACTGCGAAGAGGCGGAGAGTGAGTGAGTAACACGGAATCGAGAAAGGGGGCAGAGGGGGCGCTGCAGGAGAGGCCCGGATCTCACCATGGCCGGCGTCGCGGAGGAGGCGGCCGCACGGGGTCCGCCGGCGACGGTGGTTCCGGCAGCGAGCCGTGGTCGCCGCCGGGTCTGTGGGTTCTGACAATGGTAACGGCTTTGCTAGGGTTTTTTTCTGGATTTGGATTTGTACAGAATCATGGATCCGGCTTGTAGCATATCCCTCGTCGGATACAAGATGGAAGGTCAAGATGATTAGTTATTAATGTCTCCTGACTTGCGGTATTATAAGGTACGTACTGTACTCCCTCCATTTTTATTTAGTTCGCGTTCTGGGTTCAGTCAAAGTCAAACTTTATCAAATTTGACCAGGAATATAAGAAAAAATATGAGCATCCATAATACCACTATTTTCAAATTTGACCAGGAGTACTTATTTTGGGAGGTCATTCTGGCTCCCCAAATCCCACTATTTTATAATATTAAAAAATAAAATATATTTAAAACTTTCAGAAAAAACTGAAATAAATTTCGCATTACAATGATGTATGCTATAAGCACGATTTTTTATATTATGTGCTACACAAAAAATGATAAAAGCTGGATTTTTTAAACTATAAATTGCTCATTATAATTAGATCTGTATATTTGTCATTTTTGTGTAGTCCAAAACGCAAAATATTTTGCATTGAGATTTTGCATGCTTGTAAGATTTTTTTATATGTCCGAATTGTTTAAATATGTTTTAATTTTTTGAAAATAGTGAGATCACTTGAGCTCGGGAGCACGAAATATTCATTTATTTTACATGCCTCACACGGCAGAGATTGTAACTGCGGAACCTAGTCTATCCAAACATGGTTCACACCATGGTTTCCTCTCACGCCAAGACCCGCCTGTAGGCCTGTGCATGGCTTATACATAATGTGATACCCAATAGCTGGTGTTAATTGTGCTTTCGCTTCTCAAAACAGGGCACCCGACGGCAACAGATCTTTATCAAAAGAACTCTCTTTCATAGCCCGGACAACACTCATGCAATCAGAGACGAACAGGGTGTCGGCGTACCAAGAAAGGGGGTCCCCCGTACGCCGGTCGCGCGCCTCGGAGAGAAGTTGCAGCATCACCACGATGCCGGGACAAGAATCAGAGGCGCCTCCGTGGGAGGAGCCCCCGGAGGCCGGGAAGCGCGCCTTTGGTAGGCGGACCTCGGGGACTGTCCGGAGAGGTGGGGACCATCGACGTGGCGCAAGATTCCTGCGTTGCCTCCCGGGAGGGGTGACTTAGCAGGGAAGGAAGCGTGGCAGACGTCACGGACAAGACCACACGCGACTGCTGCCGGGCTCTGACATGACATCGACAATACCAAATGTGTCGTCTCGTCCCTGCAGGCGCAGGGCTCGGCGCGATGCCCGGGCCACAGGCAGGACTTAACATGATGTCACATCGGTCCCGGCGGAGCCCGCGGCATGGAGGACAACGCAGTTCGGACGGTGCCACGCCGTCGGCCGGCGGCAGCCACCTGTACCATGGCGCGACGCGTGTCACGCCTCGGTGGCGAGCCCTCAGCACGACCACCTGTGGTGTCCCCTTGGCATATAAAAGGAGGCCCAAGGTCTGCTGGAGGGGGGAAGATCCATTGTCATCAACCTCGCTCTCTCAGTCTAGGGTTTACACTCGGGGGCTTTACTGGGAGTATCTCGGGGACCTTCCCGGGGTATCACCGAAAGAGCTCACGAGCGCTGAGAGAGATAGGACTTCACCATTGTACTCCACCACACCATCAATCCAATCAGACAAGCAGGACGTAGGGCTTTACGCGGCGACGCAGCCTGAACCTGGGTAAAATCTCATGTCTTTGCATTTGAGCTCGGGGACTGATCTCGGAGCACCTCGCGCCCCTCTACCGAACAAATAGGGGGTGTCCAACATCCCCGGTGTCCGTGTTCCGACACGCGACATCTGGCGCGCCAGGTAGGGGCGCTCGTGCTTTGTCATCAGGACTCGGAGCTTGCATGGCACCATACCACGCCACGCTGGGGGCTGGACGGCGGGCCACCGCCGCAGCACCTGAACCTCGCGGCTCCACGCGAGGAACCACTGGGCCTGAAAACCCCTTTGTTGCCCCGCCCGCGGGTGCCCGGTTGGTGTTCTCGCCTGAGGGGGCCGTGGCTTCATGGCAGGACCTGTGCGCCAAGGTCGCACAATCGATCCAGGGCAAGTACCTGCGCCTGGGATCGATAGGCGACCTCGACGAGATCGTGCAGAGACCTAGCGAGACCCTTCGGGGATTCACGCTGAGGTTCCGGCACGCCCTGAGCCACGTCCCCGACGCCCCCGATATGCTGGTCATCCGGGCGTTCCGCCGGAACGTTCGTGACGTCCGCATGTTGGAAAAACTCGGGAGCCGCGACGTCTACACCACCGCGGAGCTGTATGCCCTGGCCGAGAAGTGCGCCCGGATGGAGGAAGAAGACTTTCAGTCCCCTTCCCAGACAGGCTAGGGGCAGAAGACGGCGGACGCAGCGCGTCAGCAGCCAGGCGACGGGAGCCGAGCGAGGCGCCGCGGAGGGAGCCTATCCCTCAGCGGAGCTCCTGGGAATACCCGTCGGCGAGGGATGGAGATATTCGCGGAGGCTGCCAGCGTCGTGGTGCCCGGTGCATCATACTGGGATACACGGCGCCGACGAGTGTCGTGCTCTGCGCGACCTCGCCAACTTGCAGAAGAAGTACCGGGACCATGCCGAAGGAACGGGCTTGCCGGGGTCGTGCCATGCGTGTGGCCGGCTCGGGCACTACGCACGGGCGTGTCCCGCTCGCACGAGCACCGGGGGCCCGATCAGAAGGTCGAGAGGCCATTAAGCCCAGGAGAAGGGCTGGAAGCGCGACAAGATCGACATCAGAAACGCTTAATTGCGGTCAACGTCGTCAAGACCACCCAGCCCGGGCGAAAACGGGTGTACCTGAGTGTAGCCCACTGTATCCTTAAGAAAAACTGTCTCTCATTTAGCATCTAATGATTTCAGTTTATGTCAATCAATGTACCTCCTCTCTCACCGAACACCGCGACTCCCCGCACGAGAAACATAGGCCAGAACCTGAGCCGGGGGGGAAGCGGCTTCCCTACGCACTCTAACCAAGATGTACCCAACAGGGTTGGGCATCGAAGGTATCGAAAGAAACTCGCGCTCCCGGGAAGCGGCGCGCAGATGCCTCGTGGGAGTCAAGGGGGAAGTGAGAGAGTGCGAGAGAAAGCTCATCCCGAGCAGCACGGAGAGGAGCGGGTAACCCGATCACGCCCGCCGAGGAGTCCCGGGGACCTCAGCATTCCCCGGGGCGGAACCAAATGAAAGGGGCTCCGGCCCGGAGGAAAAAGAGTTAAGTACACAAATCCAAGTTGCACTCCCTTACGCACAACTCGCGTGTTTTCCCGTTTTTTCCCCGGGGAAGAAGATTGGAACTCAGACGGTACGGCTTGAGTGTAGAAGGGGCGTTCAACGGGGAGATGCGGTCCTCGGAGGTTTGCCTGGGTATCAAGCCCCGGGAACCTCCGCCGGGACGGCTCCCCAATGAATGGAGCGACCGATGCACGGAGACATGATCCGCGAGGGGGCAGCTGGATCCGGTCCAAACGCCCTCCCGGGTCCTGCGCACGGCGTGCAAAGGTACCCCCGGAACACAGGGAAACCGCACCACTTTGAAGTGACCGCGACTCGGCCCCGGAGAAAACGCAAGGAAAAGCGATAAAAAAAGGAGCGTGCATTACAGGGAGATAAGGCAACAGTAATTACATCATCCACTTGGGTGAATGTTATTTGCTACGCAGGCACCTAAGAGTACAAGGGATGGGGCCCGGAGAGGAACCTAGTTCCGCTGCAGCCTCGCCTTCACTTGGTTGACCACCGGAGCAACGACGCGCTCCGCCGGCACCCGGTCCTCTTCTTGCTCGAACTCCTCGAACAGGAGATCGAACGGGAAGTGGGGCTGCAGGGAGTACACGCGAGGGAGGATCACGCTGGCGACTTGGCTGCCAGCTTCGACGCCTTCGACACGGAGGCGCCGCGTCATCGCCTCCTTCAGAACCGCCATCTTCCCCACCATGTCGGCGAAGAACTTGGAAAGGCTCGCGATGTCTGTACCGTCGATGTCCCCCGGAGGAAGGTCTACGGCAGCCATCGCGCTTTGCGCCCGGGCGGCGATACTGCGGAGGCCAACGGCATCCACCTCGGTCTGCTTGTCCGCCTTGGCGAGCTGATCGAGGGCGATGCGGGAGCTGAGCTTGAACTCCTCGCGGGTCTTGAGCGCTGGCTCCAGGCGGCGTTCGCGGGCGGCTAACTCGAAGGACCTCTTGTCCAGTTGCGACTGTAGCTCGGCGAGACGAGACTCGGCGCCCCCGAGTTGGCGACGGAGCTCCGTTTCGCGAGCTTCGGCCGCACGGGAGGCCCCGAGCACACGCTCAGCCATGGCGTCCGCCTCATTGCGAAGTCCATCGATCGTCAGGTGGAGCTCGTGCAAGGACTCAGCTTGCTCGCGAATCCACGCCTCGGCACTCGCCAGGGCCATATGATGAGCGTCCAACAGGGCCGCCCTCCCTTGCTCAAGAGAAGCGAGCTCGAGGGCGTGCACCTCCTGTTGGGCCACCGCCAGTTGTTGGGCTGACTCCGGGTCCCCGGAGTGGCTGCCCTCCGCGCGCTTCGCCGCATCTATGGCGGCCACCAGGACCTTCTGCGCGTTAGCCTTCAGGGAGGACGCCCCCTCAGCAGCGAGTGACGCCGAGGCCAGGGCCGCTGCAACCTCAGACTGGGAAACAGCCGCCTGCTGCTCCCGGACCAGGACCGCAGCGGCACGTTCCTCCAAGGCGCGACGATCATCCTCGACCTGAGCGCGCTGGAGGAGAAGGAGCTCCTTGGCCCTCTCGTTCTCCTCCCGGGCCTTGGCGGCGGCGTCTGGCATGAGCTGCTGATGCTGCTCCACGCCGAGCAGTACACTATGCGCTGAGGAGAAGACGGAGGCGTCCAGGACGATGCCGGCCGTGGGAACCACCTCGCGATCGGCCCGGAGGACAAAGGAAGAAGAAAGGGCGGGCACGGGGGGCCAATCCCGGGTCGAGGAGGAAGCACGGGCAGAATCGCGCCGCCCCCCGGAGTGGAGAGAGGAGACTCCGCGTCAATTTCCATGGGGCCGGCGCCATGGCGGAGAGGCCTCACCGAGGAGCGCCTCTTGATCCTGAGGTTTTCCTCAATGTCGCTGTCGTAGGAGGCCGATTCCACCGTCACAGCCTTGAGGACGGAGGTGGTTCGCGCGGTACCTGGAAAAAACCCGGGGATCAGAGATGAAGGAACCCGGCGACATGCGCCAAAGGGATACGATGCTAAAAACTTACCCTCCGCCGCGGGCGACGTCTCGGGATCCACATCGAGCTCGGGGGCTCCCGTCTCGGGCTGCGGCGCAGGCGCCGCAGCAGCTGTCCCGGTGGCAGCGCCAGCGCATGGCCTCTTGTGCGGAAGGTCGGAGACTCCAAGATCGGGACGGGCCCTCTTCGAAGAAACCAGAGGTTGGGGCTGCCAGATCACAGACACACGCTCAGGAACCAGAAGCACGGTTAGTAGCGGGAGGCAACAAGAAAAGAAAAGGGAATCTACCTGGCAGAATCCAGGCGAAGGGACCAGGACCCCTTCGCTAGGAAGCCTCCAATCGGCGGGGGAGCCGGGAGGGCTTCCCCGGGGAGCTCGTCGCCCGATGACACGTATCCCGCGGCCGCTAACTCGTCAGCAGTCCGAGGCCTTGCGGGGACGCGAGGGCGATGATGTAGTGGAGCTGGGTCGGTGTCGTCCTCCTCCTCTGAGACCACGCGTTTCCCAGATCGGGAAGATTCCCCGGGAAGGGATGCTGATACGTCTCAAACGTATCTATAATTTCTGATGTTCCATGTTGATATTATACCAATTGCTACATGTTTTATATACACTTCATAGCATTTTCTGAGACTAACCTATTAACAAGATGCCACAGTGCCAGTTCCTATTTTCTGCTGTTTTTGTATTCCAGAAAAGCTAGTCTGGAAATATTCTCGGAATTGGACGAAACTTGGACAGGACCTCCTATTTTTCCAACACGTACACGGAGTCCAAAGGAGAGACGGAGGGGAGCCACGAGCCAGCCACACCATGGGGCGGCGCGGCCCCCCCAACCGTGCCGTGGGGTGGTGTGGGCCCCACGGGCGTCTCCAGCCGCCGCCCTTTCGCCTATATAATCTTCCCGACGCGAAAACCGTAAATAGCCGAGCCATTATCCACGAAAAGTTTCAGAGACGCCGCCGCCGTCAACCCTAGCTCGGGAGGGTTCAGAAGCTCTTCCCGGCACTCTGCCGGAGAGGGGAATCATCACCGGAGGGCTCTACATCACCATGCCTGCCTCCGGAGTGATGCGTGAGTAGTTCATCATTGGACTACGGGTCCATAGCAGTAGCTAGATGGTTGTCTCTCCACTTTATGCTATCATGTTTAGATCTTGTGAGCTGCCTATCATGATCAAGATCATCTTATTGTAATGCTACATGTTGTGTTTGCTGGGATCCGATGAATATTGAATACTATGTCAAGTTGATTATCAATCTATCTTATATGTTATTTATGATCTTGCATGCTTTCCGTTACTAGTAGATGTTTTGGCCAAGTAGATGCTTGTAACTCCAAGAGTGAGTATCTTTACTATTAAATGGGAGTTTGTGGTCGTGATGGTCAGTCGGACGTACGTTGGTACGTCAAAGGCAGACGATCGGACGCATCGCTACCATCCACGCAGGCTCTTCACGTCTCCAGTGCACGTACACCGTTCGATCTTCATGATGAAAATATTACTCCTTATTGCCACCGCTTAGTGCACCGAAACTGTACGAAGTGCCTATCTCTGCTGCCTCCTACCCGTCGCCTCTCTCAACCAATCTCAGGAACTCTAGGTTCTCGAGTTCTCGACTCCACCTGCGCCGCCACCCGTTTTAGCCGGCCGCCGGCGAATTGAGGCTCCGGTGAGCGAATCGAGTGACCGAACGCCGGAATAGATCCATAGACATCCGGTTCTTCACCGCTGCCACGCGAATTGAGGGTCTGCTCTCTGTCGCCTCTAGGTGTCCGACCCCGCCCCTGCTCACAATCAAAGCCACGAGCTCGCCCCCATCTCCAAGAGCCCCCGCCGTAGCTACGAGATCCCCAAGGCCGCTTCACACCAACAGAACTCGCGCGAGAGGGGCACCGGCGCTGGACCTTCGTCTTCTCTTTCCCCTTCTGACTATGGCCGTAGTGGTCAGGGAAGAGGTGTGGGGACTGGGGAGGAGCTCTGCCGCTTGGATCTGGTGACCTCCTAGCTCAAACTGCTCGATTGCCCCTCGTGCGCGAAACCTCCGCCACCCCGTCCGTGGGCCGCCGCCGCCACCCGCCCACCCCATCGGCCCATCCGTCGGTCGATGCCGCGGCCCTGCCCCATCCTCCCTCGCACGTATCTCTGGCCGTCGCGGCCTACCGAACCCGATCTGGCTCCCCGCCTCAAGCCCCGGCCCCCCACCATCCCAGGTCGCCTGCCATGGGTGCCAAGCTCAGCTCTCACCTGGCTTCGTCCTCCTCAATCAGGTGACCGCCCCCTTTAACAAATTGTATCAGCCTGTTTTATTCTCTATGTATGATATATATGAAATAGGAGAATTATCCTACATACTAGCTTCAGTTTGTTGATATACATGTGCAAACAGATGCATCACCGTTCTGTACCCGATGTGTTGTGCAAGCTCGAAAATCTGATTCCCACCCTTCCTGGTAGATGCGTGTTGATTTTTTAATCCATTTTTTCTTTTGAGTGTCTGAATGTTCAGTGCACAACTTAGCTGAATCTTTAGGAACAACATGGCTGCGTTATCAACCAAGAACGAGACGCACAATCCATATCGTTGCATAACTATGGCAGTGCCATATTAATGGTTGGTTTCTCGATGCATCCAATCATACTATCAGCTGAACCTGTTATTTCTTTCCATCTAAATTTGAAATTTACGTATTTCAGATTTTGAACCACCTCTTGTTGTTCAGTTCAAAGGCTTGCACAAGTACACTCCACCATTTGAGATGTATGTGGTGATTGCTGAATATACTCCCCCGTGCATCCCCTCCTATGGAAAGGCCCGACATATTTCGACTTCCCTCTCCATCCGAAATCCGCCTTCGTCGGCCGGCTAGGAGCAGCCGCAATCAGGCAATCAGGCGGTCGATAGCACGGAGACTTGCGGCGATATGAACGGTGGCAGAAGGAGGGCGTGTTGGTGGGCTTGTCTCGGCTGCAGACTTGGTTGGGCTCGCCGCCGAAGCGGCAAAGCCAACATCTTGATCAAGGTACGTCAACTACTCCCCGTGCCATCTTATCCGATGATGCTCGCTGAAGGTGCTTTGGTCGTCGAATGGAATACATGTCAGATATCACTATTTATTCTAATAATACCTACTATATGGGACGCTTATGCAATATAAGTTGTCCTTATTTTCATAGCGTAAGCTTATGGATGGATTTCTAGATGAGCTTTGTCCAATTGTCTAACAAGTAATGTAGGTATGTGCTATGGCAGGTGTGCACACTACCAATGGAGCTGATGCATGTAAGCGTGATGTTGGAGTGAGATCTCTGATTGCCGGCACTGTCTCAACACTTTCACGATGAATCAAAGGTACAATTTCAGAATTGTCGCTGATACAATTAAATCAATCTGGTGATTTATTGTTTTCTTGGATAGAATATAATGTTTGTGGTTTCAACTTTCAACACAGAATTGTCTCAACACTTTCACGATTTATCAGTTTTCTAGACCCGTGTATGATTTAGCAGCTGTTCTGTATGAAAGTTTGATCTTACCAAGTGTAGGAGACATAGGGAGAGAATGGGTAGGATGAAATATTTGTCCTCGCAATCAAGGTAGAACTGTAAGAGATAGGGTAGCAAATTCATGCACAATCAACTTTCGGTGCTGCCATGGTATGAACTAGCTATCCTTGATGCTTACGATACTTCATTGTCACTCAGGGCGAACTGCAACAGATGTATATTTATAGTTATAATGCTTGTATTGCTTGGAAATATTTATGCCACGCTAATATTTTTCTGGTTGATAACTCTATTTAAATTCACTTCTGACACTATAATCTCTTCTCAGATTTAATTTACTCATGTTCTCTCTCATATGTGTACTAGCAACTGATAAGAATTTCTGCTCTGCGCATTGTTGTCATAGATTAGTGTAGTTAAGTATAGGTTTTGGCAAATTTATGACAATATCTTCTGATGAAGATCGAAGATCTATTGACCATTCTTGTCTTCTCCAAGCAGGGAAATATCTGCAGTCAGTAGCTACTGGTCTGATGAAAAGCTTTTTTCCACCGTGTTTAGGAGCACAATTCGGTACTAACAACAAATTCTCAGGTTAGGTTGCAACAAGTAGTGGTTCTTGCTACTATATACTCCCTGGCTGGTACAATTCAGAGTGGCTCTTAATTTAAATTTTATCTCGGAAATTGTCATCTTCTCCAATATGCGTTCTTCAGATAATAGAGTTTCATGTATCTTAGGAATACATAGCACCCATTTTGTATGTGTGCTCGAGCATTCAGCAAATTCTCTAGGAAAAAGAAGCATATGAGACGTATGTTGTAATATGTGCAGGTGCAAAGAAGTTATGCAAGAGTATATGTTTACATGTTTACGTTGCAATTACAATTCTTCTTAAATTGCAAAAAAAAACTATGTACGGAATGTTGCTATATTTACCGTTCGAGCATGCTCATACTTTTGCACCTAATTTTGCACATGCACATATCATAACATCTTTATATCTCTGATTTGATTTCTATATGAAATTTTACATGCACAGTCATTATTTGTACAAATAGGTGTACATGTTTACATACTTCTGTTTGATTATGTTTGGCTTTACCTGGCTCTTGAAGTTGTCTTTCGGCATGGCGATCCTAGGAGTTACAATGTTTGGATTCATCCTTCAAGTTGAAGTGACTACGGAAGATGGCGAATACTCCCTGCGCCCCAACCCTCCTCTCCTCGTCCATCTCCGTTGTTCCTGCCAAGGTATGACACAACACCAAATCCAAACCCCCCCTGCCGCATCATCCATAATCTTATGGCAGCCCATCTATGTTGGTTTAGTTCTAAAAACATTCAGCCTTCAATCCTTTATCTCATGGTAGTCTTCTATGTTGGTTTACTCAGTTAATTAAAAGTTTAGGCGTCCCCTCTTGCATACCTATAACTAGGTGAAATAATTACAAGTTTGTATAATTTATGTGGAGGTATGTTGTTTCGTACTGTAATAGTCCCCTGCCAAATCTTGAAGAGGTGGCATTGTCAATGTCCTAGAAAAAAATGGTATGATACGTTCAGAGGATATCAGAGTTCTCTGCAATATTGCATAAATTAATGGTATGACTCTTGCTATGATAGTGATATCTTTAAATAGTTTGGAAATTCACGGGGTAGAAGATTTTCCTGTACCGACTTAATTGTAAGTATCGCTGATCTTACGGATGGCCATATTGTAGGACTTGAGCTATAATGTCTGGTTTACACCGTGCTTTGGGCCGTGGGTAGATCTTTTTCCTTATCCTGCATTTGTGAGTTTTCTCTATGTGAGGCCGTGTAGAACTGCACACACTGAATGAAAGGTTAACAATATATTTCTCTTCACACGACGGGTTTTAAGAATTCAGGAATGTGGGAATTCTCGTATCTTTTTATTGTGAAGCTTGATATGATTAGGCGAAGCTTACAATGCAAAGAAGGTGCACAAGTGCTCACAGATTGATGTATTTGGTATATCCTCGTACATGTATATGAATAAAACATGAGTAGTTCAGCATCATGGTCAGCCCTGCTATGTACATGTGGATAATTGTGTATCCCCTAAACTATAAATTCCTTGCATTTGATCCACCGAATGACTGTCTGAATTTGTAAGATTTTGAGATCCGAAACAATATGCTTGAGATCCAGATGATTTGAGCAATTGGTAAGCTGCATCTTGTTCGCTTTTGAATGTATGAAGGTACATATTATCAAAAGGAACTTCATCAATTTGTGCTCCTCTGCAAGAATTCTTTATTTTAGTTCTCACATTTGTTGGCATTGGCAGAACCGTTTCGGACATCGTTAGTTTTATGCTTTGCTCCATGTTTGTTGCTCGGAATTTTAATCAATGTTTAAGCATGAAAAGTACAATAATGTGATATCCCTGGTCCATTGTTTTGTGGCACAAACAGGTTACGAGAGCACACTTTGATCCTAATACATGATCGGTTCAAATGACCACAATCTTCCCCTAAAATGAACTTGACTGATGAAGGTTAACTGGGTGAAATCTGGAGCGAATTATAAGCGGATTAGAGCGGGAGGAGGAAGGCAAAGGGAAATGCAAGATCAAGACACGTTTTGTTTCTATAATATTTGTAATCCGTAGCAACGCACGGGCACTCAACTAGTTTATGCTAGATAGTGGGTTCATGCCTCCGGTAATCTGGGAGAGTGATAACAACTTCTAAGATTGTGGATGTGCTGTTGCCACTAGGGATAAAATAACCGATGCTTAGCTTAAGAGTGCGCCGTTAGGTCTAATGCATTTGTTTACATTACGCACATTACTTAATGCGATTATCCATTGCTTGCAACTTAATACTAACGGGGAACTCGGTATGACAACCTGGAGGTGGATTATTAGTCATAGACACTGTTGGATAACGGTTTATGTATTTTGTCGTAATGCCCACATGAATATCATAGTAATCATCATGTCATATATATGCATTGTCATGCGCTCAATATTTTGTCAATTGCCCAGCTGTAATTTGTTCACCCAACATGTTAGTTATCTTTTATGGAGAGACACCACTAGTGAACTGTGGACCCCGGTCCATTCTTTTACACTGATAATACAACCAACTGCAAACATTGTTCCTTTTCATTCTCTGCAATTTACTACTGTTTTCCACACCATACGTTTAATCCTTTGTTTTCAGCAAGCCGGTGAGATTGACAACCTCACTGTTTCGTTGGGGCAAGATAGTTTGATTGTGTTGTGTACAGGTTCCACGTCAGCGCGCCACTGACAACCTTCAGAAGTGATTTCTTGCTCCTACTGGTTCGATTAAACCTTGGTTTCATACTGAGCCCTTCCTCTTGGGGTCTCCCAACGAACGTGTGATCCACGTCATCAGATACCCCCGGGCGACGACGCGAACCGCTCGGGGAGCCTCCCCGGGAAAGGCGAGAAGACCCCGGGAGGGGAGCCCCGGGGATCACGGTGCCAGGGGCACTCCATGATGCGAGAATCCCCCACTCGTCGCACTCGGGCATGGATGAGATGATGCTGTCAAGATCCTTGTCCCTATAGAGCGGGACGATCCCCGAGGGCAGGCCCACGTACTCCGAGGACCCGCCGCAGAGATCGTTCACCAACCCGCTCAGGGTGCCCGGGAGCACCTTCGACTTGAACAACCTGGTCTTGTCGCCGTCCCCCTCGTACACCCACATGCAGTAGGAACGGAGCTGCAACGGGGCAATGGCATGGTTGAGGAAGTGCGCCACCACGTCACGGCCTGTGAGGCCGCGCTCGCGGAAAGACAGGATCCGACGATACACCGGGGCCAGCTCGGCGTCTCGGTCGCCAAGCGCGGACCAGCTCTCGAGGCGAGACGGTACTGCCACCGGCTCGGCGAGGGCCTCATCCGCCGTGGTGAAGCGGACAAAGACCCAATCGTGCCTCCACTCCTCCCAGCGACGCTTGTCCAGGGGAAGGAAGGTGCCGGCAAGATTGTTGCGGAAGCTGAAGGTGACGGAGCCAGAGATTGCATCCCCGACCTCGACTCGGGGATAGAAGTAATGGCGAAAGAGGGCGACGCTCGGCTTGACGCCGATGAAGGTCTCGCAGAAATGCTGGAAGATGGCCAGCAGCAGCAGGGCGTTGGGATGGAGTTGAGCCAGGGCTAGCCCGTACTCCCCAACACCGCGTGAAGGAAGATCGACATCGGCGTCGACAACCCAGCCAGCAGGAAGCACGCAAAAACCTGGACGTCGAGAGGCGTCAGGTCCGCCGGCGGAGACGACGCATGGAAGATCATGGTCCGGCCGTTCTCGTTGCTCTTGCCAGCAACGGCGTCCTTCAAGTTGGGAAGTTGCTCCCTCGCATATCCAGGCGGGAAGAAGGCTTGGGACGTGCGCCACTCCTCCAGGAAAGCTCGCGCTGGGACATCCGATCCCTCTTCTTGGCCTTGCCCTTCTTGGCGTCCTCTCCTTGGATGCCATCAGGAGCGGGTGCAGGAACGGGATGGAGTGAGAGGAGTATTGGATCGAAAGAAGATGAATGGGGGGAGCGGGTGCGGCTCTCGCTTGCACCGGCCCCTAATATATCCAGGGGGCCTGCGGGAGACGAGGCGTGCAGGCGGTTCCGTTCCCATCCCGCATTAAAATCGAACCGCAACCCCCAGGCGAGTGGTGGGGCCGCTGTCAAGAACCGCACAACAGTTACAGCCTTTCCGGGAATCGAGGCGCCCTCCACTCGGGCGCGTGCCGCCATGCGTGATGCCATGGCAGGCGCCAAGTTTGACCGACTCGAGCGCGCGAGAGATGGACGTCCCCGGGCGGGCCCCCCAGCAGCCCAGGAACGCTCGGGGGCTACTGTCGGCGTACCAAGAAAGGGGGTCCCCCGTACGCCGGCCGCGCCTCGGAGAGAAGTTGCAGCATCACCACGACGCCGGGACAAGAATCAGAGGCGCCTCCGTGGGAGGAGCCCCCGGAGGCCGGGAAGCGCGCCTTTGGTAGGCGGACCTCGGGGGACTGTCCCGGAGAGGTGGGGACCATCGACGTGGCGCAAGATTCTGCGTTGCCTCCCGGGAGGGGTGGCTTAGCAGGGAAGGAAGCGTGGCAGACGTCACGGACAAGACCACACGCGACTGCTGCCGGGCTCTGACATGACATCGACAAGACCAAACGTGCCGTCTCGTCCTTGCAGGCGCAGGGCTCGGCGCAATGTCCGGGCCACAGGCAGGACTTAACATGCTGTCACATCGGTCCCGGCGGAGCCCGCGGCATGGAGGACAACGCGGTTCGGACAGTGCCACGCCGTCGGCCGGCGGCAGCCACCTGTACCATGGCGCGACGCGTGTCACGCCTCGGTGGCGAGCCCTCAGCACGACCACCTGTGGTGTCCCCTTGGCATATAAAAGGAGGCCCAAGGTCTGCTGGAGGGGGGGGGGGAAGATCCATTGTCATCAACCTCGCTCTCTCAGTCTAGGGTTTACACTCGGGGGCTTTACTGGGAGTATCTCGGGGACCTTCCCGGGGTATCACCGAAAGAGCTCACGAGCGCTGAGGGAGATAGGACTTCACCATTGTACTCCACCACACCATCAATCCAATCAGACAAGCAGGACGTAGGGCTTTACGCGACGACGCGGCCTGAACCTGGGTAAAATCTCGTGTCTTTGCATTTGAGCTCGGGGACTGATCTCGGAGCACCTCGCGCCCCTCTACCGAACAAATAGGGGGTGTCCAACATCCCCGGTGTCCGCGTTCCGACACGCGACATAGGGGTCTGCCGATTCGCATACCTTCAATGATCTTGATATATTGGATTAGGGCCTCAATCTCTATGTGTAGGGCTTCAATCGCATCCACATTACACAGGCAGCTGCGACACCATCGAGTATTTCAAGCATATGAATTGCATATTTGCACCATAGTAAGCTATGGTGTACTTCTTCCATCTATGTTGCTCGCCACATCTTCACAACAGCCTTGGAGCGGACAAAGAGGTGTCCGCCATCTTCAAATGATGATGAACATACAACACATCTCGTGTCCATCACGACATGACGTCATTCGATATTCATTCGCATAAGGTGCCTATTTTGGCCAAGTCTCCAAAGGAAGTGGTGATCTTTTGTGGGGCATTCCAGCTTCCCATATGTTATTCCATACTACATGTTGCCATTGACTACCAACGAGGCCATCAGGACTGCCAATTGCTCGCTCCGGTTTGGTCATGTTGACGTGAACTTATACGCCGATTTCATCGAGAAAACATCCCTCTTGTCATAGCACCATGCTAAATGATCCTCCTCATGTTCACATGCTGGGATAGAGATGATTTCCTTCACATCATCCACACCGAACATTTTGGAACAAGTTGCATCCCATGTTTGCGTGACAGGGTCCATCAGTTCAGACACCCTTGTAACAATATGGTAACCTTGCACTATTCTTGGCTTTCTTGTCTCGCCATTTGGGATCCACAAACCATTCCATATGTCAATATGTTGTCCATTCCCCAGTCGCCAGATCATGCCACGTTTCAGCACTTTCAATCCTTTTAGAAAAGTTTCCAAACTAAGCTCATTCCTGCCACTAGTTGTGCGTTTAAGAGGTTTCCGTCGTTCAAATATTTTGCTCGGAGAACCTAGCTACAAAGCGACTCAACGGCTTGCAAAAGGCGCCAAAAGCTATGTTGCCAACATAGCCATGTTAAAAGAGTCAAGATCCTTGATTCCAAGGCCTCCCTCTTCCTTCGGTTTCATCATTTGCTCCCAACTTATCCATCGTGCCTGATGTTCCTCCTCATATTGTGACCACTGATAATTACAAATCATCTTGGACACGTACCAGGTTGGTGTGTTTGCAAAAGCATATTCCTTTGTCTTAATGGGATCAAGATCTTCTAGAACTACAAGGTCATCACCAACTCTTAAATTTGGTCTTAAGAGACCATCTGGGGTGCGGTTAACTCCTCAAAATAGGGAGTTAATTTTTCTAAGGGATCAGCTAGAGATGCACCTTGCCAATGCTGGTGACAAAGAAGATATGCAGGCCAATCTCCTGCATAATGGACTAACTGTTGGATCTACATGTTGGTTTTGCCACCTCATGAGTTTGGTTTGGCTTAGCAAGCACTGAACCTTCAGTTTAGTCTCATATGCCCAATAATGTTTGAATCGAAGATGACTACATTGTCAAAGATATATCTCAGAAATTAAATTTGTCTCTCTAGCTTTCCTTAGGCTGGGGTAAGCTCCCCATTTGGAAAAAAAAACGCTTAATTTTTCGGTAATTGAATCTACTGCTAGTATACTTCATGATGGCCACAGGCGGCTCTATCACCTTGTCACGGCCCACGGGTCGAATTACTCCGG
Source organism: Poa pratensis (assembly GCA_947311845.1). Classification (NCBI taxonomy): domain Eukaryota; kingdom Viridiplantae; phylum Streptophyta; class Magnoliopsida; order Poales; family Poaceae; genus Poa; species Poa pratensis. Next base: position 32,893,866 of record CAMZMU010000049.1, read on the forward strand.
ATCCAAACCAGGATCGGGTTGCCAGTCGTCACACGAGATCACTCGTCTCCTTTTTCGGGCAAACAAAAAAAAAGGATCGTTCACCGACCCGAATGAACCGGTGAGACCTAGAGTGTTCCAAGCATACGCTCCTCGCGGTGGATAATGCTAGTCGCCTTACCAAAAAAAAAAAAAAAAAAAGCTGGTACAGTCACCTCGTCGCCACACACCGCGTACAATGGGCCCACTTGTCATCCAGATATATGACAACTGCTGCCCCACCTGTCAGCTTGCTTGTCCTGCAAGAAGATGGTAAGAAAAAAATAAAATAATCCACACTAGCGACCCCCCACCGCTATAAAACCTAACCCTAGGCCGCTACCTGTCTCAGCGTCTCACCATTCTGATCCCCTGTTCATCCACTTCCCCACCCGGCGCCGCCTCTCCCCCTAGGGTTTCCTCCGCCGTCCGCTACAGCCGCCGCCATGCCTCGCCGCAGCGGAGGAGGTAGCCATCCCGTCCCTCCTTCTCTATGGTTTCGCTTTCACGACCTATCATTGTTTCGCACGGATCTGGAATTTGGCGTGTAGATTTGGTCCTCAGTTTGAATACGCGCATCTGAGTAGGTTATCCGAGCGATTTGTTGTGTTTATCGGATAGGATTTGACGCATCTAGGCGCGGAAATGGTCGGATCTACGCTAGATGGTACATAGGCTGCTCGCGCTATTCGTAGATTTGTGGATACGAACCATTTCGTGGTCAGCGTAGGACCGATTGCTTCTCGAATAATCGGCTGCGGACATTTCTCCATTTCCAGGCGGTTCAGACAGGGGCATATAACAAATTGAAAACCTGTTCTTATATGAAATAGATGGTCTGATTTATATCGGTCCTTCCTTTGATGGATTTCATATGTACCTATTGCCCTCGAATAATCGGCTGCGGACATTTTTCCATTTCCAGGTGGTTCAGACAGGGGCATAGAACAAATTGAAAACCTGTTCTTATCTATATCTATACCACTATATAGTACACGAGTTTTTGAATTTGGATTTACACTCTCACCTCCAACTTTCCCGCTAAAGCCCACTCTGCGAGATCAGGGCCGTTCGTTAGCAATTTAGCACTCATATCTGCCGCTCATCGTGTCACAGCTCCCTGGATCGAACGGCTGGAAAAGCTGGGATTCGCCAGCCTACCTTGCCGCGCGCGAGCGTGCACAACCGAAGCCGCTGGAAACTTCAAGAGGAGTGTCCAAGACGCCTGCATGTTCTACCTTCTTCCGTAGAGTAGCTTTTACTTGCGGGCCCACATGACAAAATCGATCCCACCTGAGATCTGGTTTGTTGTAAACAAACATGTACAGTACTACTAGGAGTACTTTCTTGCAAAGACAAAAGAACACACGGCACCATTACTACTGCCACGTGTGAGCAGTTTTGCATACAAATAGTTGATGTCCGCTCTAGATCATCGTCCATCAACAGGGTAGTTGTATTACCAGCTGTCCACTTTGTCCTACGTTGGTCCAAATATGTTATCGACTAAGTGGTAGGAGTGCTGCTCTTCAATTAGACGCAAGTAAAAAAAATTCCAGTTTTGATTTAGAGTCGGTTGTATTTTTGGGAAATGTCTACTTTGCTCTAGCTTGCAACTAATAATTAATTTCTTTCACAGAGAGGGATAGATGCGTTGCCTTTTGAACTAGACACAAGTACGAATATTCAAATATAAACCTATACATCAATTGATGAATTTCTTACAAAACGAGGTACAAATGTTATAGGTCCATCCTATATTACACATGGTGCTCTCGATTCCTAAGTACATGTTCATTTTGTAAATACATGTGTGGTCTCTAATGTGCTAATTTGATGGCTAATTTCAGTAAAATGTTACAGTTTTTTTTAGCTTTGCAGTAGTACAAAATACATCCCATGATGAACCAATGATAGAATTTTGTATAAGATGATAGATTCGTACTTATCCATGTATCTTGTCAAGCAGAGTCACCATCACTGCATAGGATGGCGGGAGGTTCTTACTTATTTTTTTTACCACACGGGAGGTAACCGCTTAGTTAACAGGAGGCGCCACTGCTCCTGGAGAATGTGTGTGCAATGTCATAGGTTGGTGCTCACGGTTTTGTAGTTTGGTACTGTGTACCCTTGGAAATGATGGTAGCTTAATGTAGGATCGGAGATGACAAGCGGTCGAACTTACAAATAACGAAGTGGGGACATTCATAGTAATGATCATGTATAATTTTTAGCATGTTATTTTCCTAGAGTGCCGATGTGAGTCACACTGATAAATGCAAGTACAAATATAAACGTGCAAAGCACGTGCAACCTACTAGTATAAAATAGATGGTCTGATTTATATCGGTCCTTCCTTTGACGGATTTCATATGTACGTATCCATTTTTCCTAATCGGTAGTTGACCTATTGCCCTCGAATAATCGATTGCAGATTCCCATTCTCATTCGGTTCAGACAGGGGCATATAGCAAGTTTGAATCCTTCCTTTTTTTATGAAAAGGATCCTGACTTTCATCGGTTGTCCTTTCTTAGATGGATTCATATATGTTCAATAGTAGTTTATCATCTGCTCTTGTGCGGTTCAATCATTAATCCTTAAGATTTATATGCGTGCCTGTATGCTGCGTGGTGATTGTTTTGTAGCTAAGCAACTGGTGCTTCAGCTGTGCCTCTTTGAGTAGCCATACGGTTCCCAATACCGTCTTGGCTTAGTTAGGAGGCTCATATCAATTGAGCATATCACGCTCTTCCAGGCATTTTGAGGGGCCAACTCGTCTGTATTAACTAGACGTGCTCCTTAAGCAGCCCGAGACATTTCTTGACTGTCTTATTTATCTTGTGCTGGCTTTGTCACTTACTGTTGCATTGTAAGTTGGCACTCTTCTTAGGTTCTCAATTAATCTGTCATGATTGCTTTGCATATGTCCATTGATTGAGCCTGAAGTTACAGTTGCTATCTTTAAATAGTGTTTATATTTATGGTAAAGGTATACTCATTTTTGCCATGGTCTTAACAGGAAGGTCTGCTCGCCCTGCTCCACGTGCTGCTCCTGTGAGAAACCCACCGCAGCCAGGTAACTTAATCCTGCTTCATTAATCATGATCCGAATTGACAAGTTGCTTAGTTAATTTAGGGGTTGTCTTACAGTATTTGTTGTGGCGCAATTGATGTCTTGTAAACACCTAATCGTTATCCTAATATCCTTTAACCATGGTTTGTCGTAAAATTAATCATATTGATAACAAATTTCTGCTATTCTGTTTTCTCATATTTTTGTGACTGCATGACTGACATCTGCTAATCAATATTGCAGCCCGGCAAGCTCCTGCTCCTGCTACCCAGAGCAGTGGTGGTGGCATGTTCAGCGGAATTGGGTCCACTATTGCTCAGGGTATGTGTCTTCCTTCACTTCTAACCAATGCATTATATTCACAGTGTTGCTACTAATTTCTTCTTGTTCATGTATTTCAGGTATGGCATTTGGTACTGGCAGTGCTGTTGCACACAGGGCTGTTGATGCTGTGATGGGTCCCCGTACCATTCAGCATGAGACTGTTGTCTCTGAAGCTGCTTCATCTATGACTCCAGTGGGCAACACTCTTGGATCTGATTCATGCGACAACCCTTCCAAGGCCTTCCAAGATGTATGTACCCCCCATTTGTTGCAAACTTCTCTCTAATGACTGTTTTATGATTATATTAACTTGCTCTGATTGTGTTATGCAACTATTTTCTTTTGTACTGTCTCCCTCGTTCTTCTGTTTCACTTTAGTGTTTTAGGTTCATAATAACTGTGTTATTTATTCCCAATGCTAAGTTGGCACTGTTATCACAACGAGGAATTCAAATCTGTTAAGAGTTGAGGGATTCCTAGTTTCTTGCCGAAGAACGAATATTTGCTGATGTGAACTGACTTCTTCTTTGACAATGCAGTGCATCAACCACTACGGAAGCGACATCAGCAAGTGTCAGTTCTACCTCGACATGCTCAACGAGTGCCGCCGTGGAGGAGCAGGAGTTGGTGCATCTCTTTAAGCTGCTACAATGGGTTGATTGGTTGGGAACTTGTTTCACTCATGATGATGATGAATTATCTCACAAATAATTAATTGGCAAACTGAACTTATGCCACAGCTTATGTTGTTGTTAGTTCGTGGTATGCTCTGTTGTCCTGGGAGTATTTCCTTGTATTGATGTTGGAACTACCTTTCATGGCTCTGGGTTATAAATATGGAGTTGATCTTTGGTGACTTGGAACTAAATTGAATATATTGTTATTTTGTTTTGTGATTTTGAGAAATTCACCCAGCACAGCATGTTTGTGATGTTGCATCTTCCCTTGCCCCTTGTACAATGAAAGAATCACAAAACAAAATCTTTTCAAATTATTAGACCTTGAGTTGCTAACTTATAAATAGTGATATATTTGAATTTTAAATTACGGAATTTCTAGATACTATTGACCGAAATTTGTCAATTTGATCAACATTTCCCACTGTTGTACTATATATTTATTGGAATTGTCAACTAATTTTCAGCATTTTGCTTTTCTGAGAGATCATGCATTTTGTGGGAACTTACATCAAATATTAATGGTCTGTGCTGCAATGAAATTGTGACTGTCCTGAAAATATATCACGAATATTTTAATTAAGGTGATTTCACAATGTTTATGTAAACCTTCCTTTCGAAAAAAGTACTGTAAAGCTACTGGTCACCCTGCATAATCATAGTTTCACGACAGTTTTGTAAATGGAAAACGCTTCCACGCCTCCGGACGTCTTCCGGCTCCATAGCGTGCCACTGCCCACAATAGCGACGCGTGTGAGGCCCACCACCTCTGGTCTTATCCCCTCTCGATCGATCCCCTTACTCTTGCGTACGCCGCTGCCTTCTATCCTCCGCCTCCTTCCCCACCCGCCTCTACCTCTCTCCTACCATGGTCGCCGCCGCACCTGCGATTCCGCGTCCTCAGCGCGCTCCCCCGGCGGCATATCGGTTACCTCCTCTGTGACGGTGCTTGGTACGGGGAGCTCCTACTCGACGCCTGCGCGTGGTCGGCGAAAGGAAGAGGAAGATGAAGCCCCGCGCCGGAAAGGCTGTGCCGCCATGGTCGACGGCGCCGTGGCGAGCGGTGGCGCTTCAAATCGTGGCCGCCGCTGCTGCGAACGACAAGCGTTGGTGCTGCCAGCGACGGGAGGGGTTGCTCCGAGCGGCGGGAGGTCGTGCTGCCAGCGGCGGGACCGTCGGAGGAGATGCTCCCAGCGACGAGCGGTGGTGCTCCCCTCAACCGGCTCTCCGTCGCATGGGCACACCGGCGACCGCGGCCATGCTTGCATCATCGAGTCGTGCTGCTGCATCGGACTTCTGCTGCTGCCGGCCTTTCTGTTTCTCCGCTGCTGCGATTCGTAGGCTGCAGACGGCGGGGCGGTGAGCCGGAGCAGACCTACCAGTGGTGCTGCAAAGGGCGGACGGTGGTGCTACAAAGGACATCCGACTACCGGTGGTGCTGCAAGGAGGACCTCACCGGAATTCTTTTTGCATCACAATAAGTATTTTTTTGCTACAATTGTTCTGCTGTTTTGCATCTCCGAGGACCTTGCCAGAAGATTTTTTTTGCTACGATTCTGCAATGTAACAATTTTTTTGCTACAATAGTTATGTGGTTTTGCTACAATTGTACAATTTTTTTGCTATGATGTCTCCAATGAGAAGTTCGCCGATGCCTTAGACGAGGTCGGTTTTGCTGCAGTACCATAATTTTGTTTTGCTACAGTAGCATAATTTTTTGCTACAAGTTTTCCGGCGAGGTCTCCGGCGAGTTCTATGTCCGTCCGGTCTTTTTTGCCTTTTTTTGGTCAAATCCGGTTGAAACGTTTTTTGCTACAATAGAAGAAAAATTGTGCTACCGCGGACCATCTTTTGCACCATCGCAGCAATTGCGGGAATTGTGAGAAAACCTGTGACACGTGTCGTCCAGGGGACCCAGAGGATAGGAAGCTCCGATCCTCCGGAGGACGCCCAGCACTACCCTTTGTAAATCTACTTATCTCTATAATAGTTGGCTGAAGAAATCGTGATGTGATTTGTGTTCCTTTTCTTTCCATGAACAGCTAAGTACGCCAGCTAGCACAAAACAAATTAAAGTCAGCTGCAACAATTTTAAACAAAAGGCACTAGCCAAGGAGAACGTTACGCATCTTGGATTCTACAGTTTTCTATGTCATCTCAAGCTGTGCTTCATCACTGAAATCATCCTTTTTGGGTGCAGAAGTAAATAAACCGAGACCTCTGATACATAATTCTGCTAGATGCAGTCCTTTTGAGTCTAGTGGTTGAGAAGATTACGGCATTTGTGAATGCAGCCAGGATACCTGCAGGATCGAATGAAATGGAAATAAGAAAGCACAAACAAATGAATACAAACAAACAGGAGTATGAATCGAATTGAAACACTCCACTGAGCGGGCAAACAAGGAGAAAACAAGTATGCACACAATTCGATTAATCCACAGCAGACGGAATAAGCAAGTTCATTTTTTTTATCGACAAACAAGTTTTCTGATTTCCAGGTTGGCATATATCATACTAAAAAAGGATTGTATGTACTAGATTAGGATTGTTAAACTGAAAGAAGCTTACAGTGGCAGAAGAAGAGCAGAACATTTTTCTAGTTAAGAACAAACGGGATGTAAAGTTTGAGAGAATGCAACGAGAAATTTCAAAAGGAAACCAGTTACAGGAAGTAATTTGAAAAATATCTTCAGCTGGATGTGAAATTTCAGGGATTGTAACAACAAAACAGCAATAGAATAAAGATGTTACTCTAGAATCAAAATAAAGTTTATGTTAATGAAACTGATAGATCACAAGAATCAGTACAAAAACAGTCCAGCTATACCGAAACAAGGATAAAAAATGAAAGTATACTCTCCTTGGTCTAGCAGCATTATTAGAGATCATACACTCGAAATTGTCCATTCCAAAGAATCCTGTACAAGAGATTAGTCCAAAACAAGTACCACCTCCACAGGCTTAATCCTTCACTTCATGCCAAAAACAACTTCCAGCTCAAACAAACAGCTGTATCTGGAAAGGTTTCACAACCTGCCTACCATAAAACATCTTCATAGTTCTACTTGATAACCACCAGAAAGAGTTTTACATGACAGGGGAAGGCACAAAGCAACAATGTACGACACATTTCACAGTGAAACGACTAGCTAAGGAACTTGCACTACGGTTGCACCTGAAATTACCATCCAATTCCATATTTGCCCATATGTTGGACCTTTCCGGTTCAGCATATAGGCAAATGACATGACTAAACAAAAGCAAGTCACGCAGACTACAAACTACCTAGAGGATCCCATCCCATATACATGCATATCAGTATTACTTCAAGTCCTGCAGCCACACTACATCCTCTACCACTTCCTCTTCTTGTTCATCTTGCTGGACGCAACCTTGGCAATGATCTCCTTCACAACAGAGGGATAGGTCGTCATAATAAGCTCCCAGCCATCAGTCGCCATTACTTTTTCCAAACACGGGATAGATTGGATTTGGATAAACTTTAAGCATGCCTCCTTCAATCCGTGGCAGTTGTGCTGCTCAGCTAGAGCAATACTGGACGCCACCGAGCTGACACATATATCCTTGGACAATTCCTCTTCACATAAGAGCTTGAGCCTTTGGAGATCATACCTGTCTGCCGCTACAAACAAGGCCTGCAGCCACATTCCATATTCTAGTTCATCCTCTTGTCCTCCCTCAACGTCCACTGCTTCCTCTTCTTTTCCTCCTTCCTCCTCAATGTTGTTGCCCATGTCCATCTGTGGGAATGAATCTGTGTAGATGAACCTAAGCAAAGCCGCAAACACTTTCGCTTCCATGTCTTTGATCTGTATGACACTGGACGTAGTGCTCTCCATCATGGGGCCAAAGAGCTGTGCCATGAAGACTTTTGATCGGGCTGCAAGCACACAGCGGTGTGCAGCGAATGTCTCACCGTTGACCTCAAATGTCACATCAGCACCCACCTTATTTTGAAGGAGATGGTCAAAATGCTGATGTACGTCAGACAGGGTGCCAACATCTTTGGAAGTGTTGGGATCCTTGCAAACCATAATGTCACACCGGATCGTAAAACAATCATCCTTCAGATGAGGCGATCGTTCAAAAGCATCTCTTTTCATAAACTGAGTGTAGCCATGGAGATAACCATTGCAGGCAAAGCTGCAAGGTTCTGCTGCATGAATGTGCATCGGCTTTTGACACTCAACCTCGTCGACAAAGCTAAACCCAAACTTGGCCTCTACGAGCTTTTCCACTTTATCATCGTCACCCCAAAGGCGAAGATAGAGGGAGATGAATTCGGCAGAACTCGGGTTGTAACCATTAGGGCAGTAACATATGCGCCATTGATGGCCTCCTACCTTGAAAGGCGCAGAGCATATTTTTTTCTGTTGGGTATCTCTTGCAAGGTACGCAAGTAGCCTTTGACCACAAGCAGGTGGTACCCGCTGTCCGTGCGGACGTTGATGCCCGACGTTGTGCAGTTCTTGCCCTCGGTGACGACAGACACGCCGGCGAACGACGACATGGCGAACCTGCAATTCGATCGAGAATCAAGTCACCATCCACATTCCAGGATTCAGAGATGGATGAGCTGAGGGGACAAACCTGGTTCACCACCCGCTACTTGAACCACTCGCTGCACCACCCGTGCCGGCTGTCGCTTCTAGGAAGAAACGGAGTGTGGCTTGTTGGTCACCAACAATAACTAGAATTGGCGGTTTGCAGTACTGTCCGGTGAGACCAGTGAATCACCTGAGAAAATATATACATAGACTTTGCTGAAAAAGAAGTTTCATGTTGCATCTGTTTCAGTTAACAAACAGATTACCATTCAAGCTAGGCAAGGTATTCAGAGATGGATGACCCTAATTCATGAAGCTATGTTTCTCTTGAACACTGTCAACAATCAGCTTTCATACTACTAGTACTACCGATGTTCATCTAATAATCTACCAAACTGGCAGGGTTACTGAACGAACAGGGAAGCTACAGGCAGGCAGACAATGGTAACTTCAGTTAGCTAGCTTCTACAGGAGGTCACTTCAAATTTTACTTGAGTGCAAAAATAACACCAAACGGAATGTCGGCAGCTCACCGGAGGGTGGACGAGAGAAATCTCACCTGTGGAAGGCCTCGGGAGAGCGGCGAGGTTCTGGCTGCAAGAGGTGCTCGTCAGTCGTCAGGCCGGAGGAGGTGCTCGTGCTGGCGGCAGCGAGCGAGCTCGATGCAGAAGATTCCGGGCTTGAGCCGGCGGCTGCTACCTCGCCGCGCCGGCGTCGATTCTCGCCGGAAAGTGCGCGGCGGCGGCGACTGTTGGTTGGTGTGTGCGGCCAGTGGGAGTTAGCTAGGGTTCAGTGGTTGGGCTTTTAAGAGCCCATAGGCCAAAGCACTGGACTATTTGGGCAAAACAAATAGAGCTACTACAGATTTTACAGGATTCTGAAGTTTAGTAATCCAGAAAAAAATCGTGTTTGCTCAAAAAAAAAAAAAAATCGTGTCATATTTAGAATTTGTATTTAGCATGTCAAGAAAACATATATTTTTATTTTACGGTATTTTTCAAACCACAGTCTTGTTTGGCACGAGAAAAGAATTAGGAGTACTACTTTAGGAGAAGAGAAAATGCATGATGCAACAATATACAATACTCAGGAAATCATGCCATATTTGATTATTGTTTACGGAATTGCTAAGTACCACTTGGCTGAAATTTAGAATTTGTATTTATTACTAAAGAATTGGTAATCAACCTTTTTTACCACCGAAAGTTTTACTACTTGAGGAAAATGCAGGAGGTGTATTTCTCATGCGGACGAGAAAAAAGAGAGTAAAATGTATCTGCGGTCCTCAAAATATTCAAGGTGTGTAATGATTGGTCCTAATTCCGCAATAGTCTTAGTTCTCGATAATTCAGTAAACAAGAAGCGAGTTCACTAGTATGCAAGATTCTCACACTAGAGAGAGAGCATCTTATAATCGTCTTCGGGTTGGACGGTTAGGTTCTCTATTTCTAGATCGTCGTACTAGAGCGAGGATTGTGAAACAGTTGCGGTGCTCTCGTGTCAGAATAACGCTTTCCTGTTTTGACGTTACTCGCTCCGGAACCTATGGAGGATGTTTGGATGGGTTCAATATATCATCTCTTCATCAGGTCAGAGGATTATTCATGAGTCTGTAGCCACGTTTCAAATCGATGCATCTCAACAACAATATTTCAAATAACCTCAAACCATCTTATAACCCCAAAAATTCCCCCCTCGGGGTCTCCGTTATATGCATCTACAACGACAGCTTTTTCGTGGTTGATGCGCGGACCATCTAACACGATTATCTCAAACCGTGGTAGATTTTTTGGACACATGGCTACTACCACGATACCCCTTACATGGTAAAAGCCGTTTTAGCCATGAAAAAGGCCCTTCTACAACAAAAATCGGGCGTGGTAAAACCCACGTTTTCTTCTACTGTTTTTATCCTAGAGAAAGTTTGAAAATCTATAGACAATGCCTTCAATAAGAAAACGGCTAGAAATCCGCCATTGCCAGGTACAAAGTATAACCAGCGAAAGTCGTCCTTAGTGGGCCCAAAGATTTTCAGCATGAAAGCGGTGAACCGGACGGCGAGCACACGCCCGTGTGTGGCCAAATCTCCCCGCCAGCCTTGAACCTAACATCGGAAGCCACCTTGGTCTCAAGAGACGGCGTGAGTGCTCGCTAATGTCCGAAATGATCACCTTGTCGGCATCATCGGTGCAGACCAGGATGTCACACCGAATGGCGAAATATTCGACCCATAGTTTCACCGATTGTTTAAGGGTGTGTCTGTCGGTGAACCTCTGGGAAAAACACGGAGACTATGCACCGTTCGGCCACGTACATGCTGGCCTCTGCTTCTCGGCCTGGTCGATGGAGCTGAAATTGACTCGCGCCTCCATAGGCTCCTCAGTGGACGTGGCACTATCGTCGAGAAGGCAAACGTAGGGAGAGAGGGAGGGGGAAGACGGGAGGGAGAGAGAGAGAGAGGGGCTGGTTGGGATCGAGTTTTTTTCTCGGGTGCAGCAGTAGGCTTGGAACTGCTGTGCTGCCTTCGTCGTCGATCGATGGATCAACAAACCGGCTAACAATTATTTATTACTTCCTCCTTCCTTGAGACTTGAAGGCACCTGAATTTTATTAACAGTCAAACAATGTGAAGGCTCACTATGAAGAGTAGGGTTTATGAGTTGCCATGCTTGGTTGGGTTATGAAGGCCCTCGCTGCCCAGGAACTACAAAGCCGCTTATATTCAGTGGTACGTGGAACAGGATGCAAAAGTGCAGCATCCACTAAAAAAACTGATTTCGAATCTGTAGTTCACGGAGGTAGTAGGGTTTATGAGGTACATTCATGTATGCTGTAATAACAGAAGTGTGATAAGCAAATAAATATACTGTGCAGCTATTAATAATATTCATAATCATAGCAGAGATAAATAAAAGGCAGCTCCAAGAATGTAGACAAGGAAAGACATGTGCACGGTGCACCTATAGTATACACACACAGGCAACTGAGTCATCATTCGAGTAGCTATTAATAATACATTCATGTATGCTGTAATAACAGAAGATTATGGAACCGTCGTAGGCTTCCCGCGCTTTCACCCTACTCCTCCGCATCTTCGTCATAGATACCGTCCCTCTCCTCTCTTCCTTCTCTCCCGTCCTCTCTCGAGTCTTGCCCGACGCGGCAATGGCGAACAACGGCGAAGCCAGTGGCAGCGGTGGCCACGACGGCAACCTCTACAAGTTGAACTTCGGAAAGGACGAGGCAGTGGTGTTGTAAAAGTACCGCCTCCTCATGTCGCCCGGCATGAGGCTGCCGCACAACTGGAACGTCAGCCTGGGAGGATGGTTGTTCCGCCGCTCCCCGACAACGAGCGGCGGTGGCGCGCCACCATCCGGGATCGCCGCTTGCGCCACACGCCGGAGCAGCTGGCGGATCCGGAGTACGCCTTGGACAACGGCAATTGGGAGGCTATCATCAAGGCGGAGTGCCAGGCCACCAAGTTTAGTGGGACGACACACTGGCTTTACAACTTTCTCCTATGAAGCTCACCACCAAATCAAAGCTGATTCGACGAGGTAGGTTGGCTGTTTGGCATGTGCCGGCACGGTTTGGGTTACCGAGCGAGAAATCCGGTTACCGCGCGGTAACCGGGAATCTCGAGCACCCACGGTAAAAGGGCTTACCGAGCAAAAAATTTCGGGCTTTTTGAATTTAGCCCGGCCCAAATAAGGATTACCCAATTTATGAAAAATCCCAGAAATTTGAATTCAAAATTTCGGTATTTCTCCGGTTACCGAGCGGTTACCCAATTTATGAAAAATCCCAGAAATTTGAATTCAAAATTTAGAATTTGAATTCGTCCGGTAACCCGTCGAGATTTCTTGGTTACCGCGGTAACCGCAAATCTCGAGCACCCACGAGATTTTTTCCCAGTTTGGTAACCAAAACCTTGTGTGCCGGTATTGGCTTCAGCGTGGCAAGGGCTCCGATGGTGGTCATCAAAGACAGCCATGGCCACACCACCTGAAATACCACTGTCCTTCATCGGTCATCACAGTTAGCACCATCTGGTTATCTAAACCGAAGATTACTTTATTGCATCCCAGGCTTCCAGCCAGCAGGAATCCTTGCTTCAAAACGTGGCAGTCCGCAGACAAGATATCATGTACAAAATTCAGTCTAGAGTTGCAAGCTGTCCTTTATCATCTTCTGCAATGAAAACCTTTTTTTTTTCCGATTGAAGGAGCTCTTTATTCCATAGAAACGAAACCAATAATACAAGATCCGATCAGCATTTTCCATGTACACTCCACGCCCACATACTTCTTCAAACCTGAAGCAAAGCTCTACCATAGCACATCACCCTCATAAACCAAACTTTTTTCTGAACATCTAAACCTGCTCATTCTTACAAACTTTTCTAAGACCTGGAACTAAAACAAACAAGTACGGAAATAAAGCTACAGACTAGCAAGTACCAGTACACATCTATTTTTTATTCCACTACCATCTTCCACTTCCTTTTCCCCCTTCTTCTGCAATGAAAACCTGCATCGACATTGATCTTTACCAAATTTCAAGTTGGTTTTGGTCCAGCCCCTATTCTTAATTATTACTGGTCTAATTGGGTACAGACGTGGCTCACATTTCTTCAGATAAGCAGTTATGGAACGGCTACTAGTATTTCTTTCAGGCCGAAAGATCACATCTAGCAAAGTCGCATCAGCTCTGTTCATTACTATAGCTCTGAATTTTGTTGAGTGCGTTCTAAAGCTTGTATGTTTTGTGCTCGAGTCATGGTACTACAAGAATCACAAATAAAAAGGCGGTCCTGCTGGGTTCCAAACGACTGATTTTGTGAGGAGACAGCGAATCCTAAGTCGAAGCTAGCGGCGAACGGTCGCTGTGCTACTCCGAGGTGTGGTCCTGTACGCACAGCAACATGCGGGCAGCTCCAATTTCAGCGGGATGGCTACGTCTATCCGCATCACCGGCGCAGCGCCACCGCACGGTGCTGTTGCCCGCGGTTCACTGAACCTGGACGCTCATCTTATCTTGCTCCAAATGTATCGAGGCTGGCAGGTTAGGCAGGAAGTCGGCACAGTTCTGGTAGCGGAGTCTGGAGCCATTTTCAACCCGTTCGTGCAAAGCGTGGGCACCGCAGAATTGTACAGCCTGAAATTCAATGCCAGTGGCACCGTTCAGTTTCAACAGAAAACCAGTCGATTGAGCTGTGATATCTGACAATGAGCAGTTGCAAACGAGGTTCCACCGACGGTTAACGCTCGCGTCTACATTGTCTGATCATGACCGCGGATGCAGGACAACACGTTCCTTTTGGAGAACGGTTGAGACGTCCAGCTCCGTCACCTTGTCCGATCTCGCCAACCCCTTCAACAGCTACAAGTAAGCACGGACAGCTCACTGGTTCAGGTTGGTGAGTGCATTGTGGACGGCTGGGATACCTGGTACCGTTCTTTTTTGGTCTCGACAGTGAGAGGATTCAAGTTCAGGAGAAGGGAGAATACCAAGTAGTCTTCTGCTGAAACAAAATCATCGTTAACTGAATCCAGAGACCACCAAATTAGCACCAACTCCCTCTTTATTAATGCTCCGATAAATATTCCTGTACAAGATGTCAAAGTGCCCGGAGCAGAAAAATAAAAGATTAATTCTAGGCCCATAACCCCTCCTCTCAGTAATAATGCTATGACTTCCTCAGTTGCCGCTGTATTCTCTTCCTCCCCCTCCTATAGCAGCTTATGTTGCTGCTGCTGCTGCTGCTGCTGCTGCAAGTGAAGCCTCCCCTTGAGGAAACCCCTGCACACCTTGCTCCATAGCTCCTTGTCCGGCTGCCGCACGTCGAAGCTCGCCTTCGCCACGTCCACCTGGCAGTCCTGGTTGACACAAAAGAAGACACATTTTAGTATTCAGGTCATGCACAGTAGATACATACAGCATTTGTAGAGGCAGTGAGAAAACAAAATCAGAAATGGAGCAGAGGGCTTCATACCAGGATGAGGTTGTGCTGGAGGAGGCGGTCGGCGATGCTCATGAGGATGTCCTTGCTGTACTCGGGGTGGCCCTGGACGCCCATGACGCGGTCACCCAGCCTGAACATCTCTACGCTCGTCTTGTCAGACCGTGCAAGAACCTCGGCGTGAGGAGGCAGATCCCACACCTGCGTTAACACAGTTCAGAGCAACGTTAGCACTCTGAATACGTGCAGCTGTATCATTTACGGCTGCTAGAGACAGTTTGTCAGTGCATACCTCGTCCTGGTGGAACTCGATGATGGGCATGTGAACCGGCAGCTTGAGGGGCGCGAAGAGCCTCGCCGCCGCCGGGGTGGGGTGCATGCAGCTCACACCGATGTCCCAGCCCTTGGCCGACCTCCCGGTCCTGCCGCCCAGCGCACGGCACAGGATCTGCAAAATACATTTCGTACCTCCGTTAGCCACTCGCAATAGTGCTAAGATTCATTTGCAGGGTTCAGATACTGTAGTACTGTATGAGGTAATGAACATGTATTGGCATTTTCCAGGTTGTTTCACAGGTCATGAAAGTTCATTAAAATACAGCTTCAGATCAGCCTGCCGAATGAGAACTAGCTGTCTTGCATCGCACTCAAACTTGGACCAGGTCAGCTTGATCCGTCAAAAAGGCGAATAATTAGTTAGTTTAATCAGGCATCTTTACGCGCCACACGCGTTCCGACAGCCGATCTAATTCCTGGCGGTCATTAGTGCCGGTAGCCATCGCCGCTGGGGCCAGCGGCACATCACATCCAACCCGTTAGATCATTCGATCCCGACTGAAAGGAAGCGGCGAGGCCATGCGAGGAGGAAGCTCCAGGACGCCGGACGGGCGACACGCACACCCGTTGGCAATATGATGGGTTCGATGCCATTTTCAGAGTGCAGACAGACGACAGCCCGGGACATCGATCTAACTCAGAACTACATTCGTTTTCTTCGGATACAAGCATTCAGCAACCGAGAACCATGGGTAGTACTTGGGCATCCTATGTACCGACGCGGCTTCATTATCTTTTCAAACTTCCTGGCTCCTTTAGAAAAGTAGTGGAATCCTACAAGTTATTAGTTATTACCGGGTTTGGGTCCTAGAGAGGTAGCCTTTTTCAGTAGCAGTCTTGTAAGCAAGCGCCATACGTTCAATCTATACTGGCGAGATTCTTTCCTCTTAGAATACAAAGCCTGAGCGCGTTGCATGACTTAATGCCAGCTCTTTATCATACATCTTCTGTAGAACCAATAAATATAAGGGATATGTGTTAGCTTTTAGCAGAGCTTCCTTTTCCAAGAATTATCTCTATGAACCAATTTGGAGTTCACTCATAAATAGCATATAAAAAGAAGAAAAAAACTCTAAAAAAAGAGCTGGGTTTCATATCTTTTGACCCGGAAGAGTGTTGAGGGTCTATCCCGTAGAGGTAGTCAAATTGGATCAGTGATCGATTTCTAGGTTTCGTCGTAAACCTAATTGGTTACTTCCAATTACGTAAGTCAATAGTTCAAACCGCACTCAAAGGTAGGGCATTTCCCATTGATAGTCTTGTACTTCAAGTTGGTCTCGTACATGAACATGCTGGAAAGAGAGCTCTGACTTTTGAATTGTATGCTTGCATCTCAAGTCTATCACTATCTTTTCACAAAAATAATGATACTATCTGATGGGGTCAGAGCTCATCCTTGGGTTAAATAATATTAGGATCTGTCGATCCAGGCTGGAAGAGCCGATCACCGACGACTAATTAGCTCGTCCAATAAAGAACACGAAACCAAGTCGAGCTTCTCTACACCATCGTCACACACCACCTGACCTTACCTGAGATGAGTGCTGATCGATCGAGACGACGACACACCCTTTTGGCGCCAGACGGTGGCGTCGTTTCAAAAGCGACCCGTTCGGTTAGATGCATCACGCCATCAGCGTGGGTGCAAGCTTAGGGCATTCAAATATACAGTATGTTCAAACAAGCAAGCTGCCGCTTACAAGCTACTTGTATCGTTCATGCGATTTGGCGCGCTGGCTGACTGGGAAGCTTGATTGGACGGATTACAAGCTGCGGCAATTAAGTGGGCAGGCAGGCTGCGTACGGGGATCTCGAAGGGGAGCCGGCAGCGCCACGTGAGTAGGCGTGGGCACGGCACAGGTTGTCGACGATCGCTAGCTCCATGTTAAACTAGATTAGTGCCCTTAAGCAACCACGTCATGTGGTCGGAAACTAAGCAGATACTAATCTCTGAAATGATACAGGGGCGGGCTCCATGGGTAGCAGCACAGAGCTCCCTGGTAATTTCTGGCCACACGCTCTGGTGTGGTGGAGCCCACGGGCTTACCGCTCGAGGTACTCCTGATTTAATCGTCGACCAACGCTACAAACCAATATGCATTTCACCGTAAAAATTAGCATGTTTTTACCAGCTGAATACAGGGTCTAGGAAGTGGTTAGATAATGGGACGAACTGTTTTAAAAAAAGAGAAAGATGTGACGAAGACCCTAGAACGACGGCACTCCTCTCAGCTGGTGCGGCCCGTCCATTTGTCAGGCGCCAACGTCGGAACCCGCCACCAGCTCACGCACACAAAGAACAAACGCCGGCCACCGTCCGCAAGGTCCGTTCTTTAAATTACCCTTCTACCCCCCGGACCAAACCAGAGACGGAAGGCCAACCAAGAACCCAACAACCGAATCGCACCTGATGGCCGAAGCAGACGCCGAGGATGCGCTTGCCGGCGGCGTTCTGGCGGCGGATGAGGTCGACGAGCGCGAGGATCCATGGCTCGTCGCCGTGCGCGTCGCTGCAGCTCCCCGAGATGACGAACCCGTCCACCCCGGCCGCCTCGGCCTCGGTGGGGAGCTCCCCGCGCACGGCGCGGTAGACCCGCCACCGCTCCCCGTCCTCCTCCAGCAGCGCCCGGAAGACGTTGAAGTAGCCCGCGTACTTGTCCCGCACGTACGCCGAGTCCTCCCCGCACTGCAGCAGCGCGTACGACCCGCCACCGCCGCCCCCCGCCGCCTGGATCATCGCCGGTGAGGCCTGCGCGGCGGTCTCCAGCTGCGGCCCCATTCCCATGGCGTCAGCGCGTGCGAGTGACGATCGGGCCGGGGAATGGGAGCGGGCGCGCTAGGGATTCTGTTTCTCGGCTAAATTCGTTGTGGGAGGAGACGAGGATGATGGGCAGCGAGGCGAGACCCGTGTATTTAAAGCCGTTTCTCCCCCTCGGCAAAAGTGGCAGTAAGTAAATGCCATTTACTGCTTTACCGCGCGATCACTTACCGTTTTCTCACGGGCCGATTTGGGAGTGGTAAGCAGAGTGGGCTGGCAATCGCATGCAGCTCAATTCGGTTCGGATTCTGTCTTTTTTTTTCCTTGACCCTCATCGTTTCCTTCCCATTTCGCCAATTTGCTTCCATTTCTCTCCAGGCAAGGAACTAAGTTCCTTCCCATTTGCCTGCTCGTGTAAATGCAAGTTTGTCAGATATGCCAATTAATGTGTGAGACAATGCTGGTGACAGAAATTAGGAAAGCAGAAGATTCAGCTACCATTTTGATTGATTCATTTCGATTAACTCTTGTGTGCTGCTAACAGTACAATTTTTTCACTCAGTGTTCATTTTTCTTTTGCACAAATCAGACAAGCCCAAGCCTTGCAGTCTGTCCGTGAGCCACGTACTACATTGAGATTGGTCCTTGGCAAGTTGTGCGTTGGATCTAGCTACGTACCCATCCCGACTTGGCTGCCGCGAAACGATTCTGCTTAGATACTCCCGTTGTCCTGTTGGCCGATGCTGAATCGGATGATACCTTTGCGTCACTCGAGCCAGTAGAAAACAACGGCTTATGCACTTTCTCCGAGGCGTACGACCGAAACCACCCGCTCACTTTCTTATCCCGGTCGAGCCGTAGAAATTAAAAGCTGGCTTGCCTTGTCAAGGGCTCAAAGGTAACCGGCAATGGATTTTTCTTCCGGTTTTTGAATGGACCTGGACGTGGTTTGGACGTGGTAAAATGGTGCGTCTAGGTTCGAACGTCCAGGTTCAACGAACCTTTGGCGCTGAATCTTTGGATAGCACGTCGCTTAATGTGAGGGCATGAAGTGCCCATGATCTCAATGGGGATATACTGCCTTCACTCTCGGCTTCCATGAATTGCTTGGCTCCAATAGTGAGATTGATTCGTCTCGATCACCAAGTAAGATTCGTCTACATCATGAACTTAATGTCTTGCCAAAATTGTAGCCGAACAAAGAGAATATACCGCTACCTGTTTGGAAGGGGAATATACCTCTACTGATTGGAAATATTTGTTTCCACGATTAAACCCTCACATTTAAGGGTTTCTCTTCATCGGTCGTGATCATGATACTCATCGTCATTGTTGTTGAAATATTGCTTCTTTCGTATTTGTTCGTTTAGCTTATTGTTGTTTTCTCCTCTAGTCAAGTTTTCATGAACACACTCCCCGGCCTAGTTGCTGTTTCAGTTAATAACTGTTTCTAGAAAAAGGTTAAATGTTACTCCTCCATTTTATTCACTTCGTGTTTTGAGTTTTTTTTGAAGTAAAACTTTTAAAAGTTTGACCAACTATATACAAAAAATATCAACATCGATGATATTCAAATGTATATAATATGAAAATATATTTTATGTTGAATCTAATAATATTAAATTTATATTGTAGATGTTGATATTTCTTGCTATATATTTGGTTAAATTTTACAAGTTTAACTTTGACTCAACACGGAACACAATGTAATTGTGAACGGAGCAAGTAACTACATGACCCAAGTATGTACCCCTTAATCGAGTTTAGAGCATCCACATATTTAAGACTCAACATTAGATATCTTTGATGCACAAAAGTCGAACATATGCATGAGTTGTGTGATGCATATTTGATATCATATATTAGATGTTTATTTCCAACGCATTCCTTGCGAGTGCTCTAGTGCGATGAGTCAAACCATACATCAGAGTATCAACAAGGAGTACAAAAACTTATGTATAATCAACTACTATACACGTGTCATGGGCGCGCTCGTTCTTCGTCTTACAAAATTCATGTAACAATCAACTACTATATAAATCTTTGTTCATATAGAGTAGCAGTGATCGGCCACAATTTTTTCTCATGCATGACAAAGATGTTTTTAGTTACGATATTTGCAAGTTGGGCCAATAATTAGCTAGCTCCATCAGCATCAGCAGCGGGCCTAGGGTCACGTCAATGGGTATTCAAACTAAAAATTACCAAGAACAATAGAAATATTAGTGAACGAATCGGTGTTTTAGACTACAAAGTAAAACTGATTGTATGGCTCCATCGCATCATTTAGAAGGTTTGCCAAAAAAAAGGGTAGTTGCATACCCATGAATACACTTGTGCCCGCCACTGAGCTCCATGCCTAAGGCTCTCACTAGTTGAATATTCCTTGTGGCAACGAGAATATCTAGTGTATATTTGTCTCACGTAAAATTAAAATATTATGTGGAGCATATGTTGTGGGTTTATTATAACTTATGGAAATTTATCCAAGATGAATTGGCGATGAAATACACAAATTGTAACCAAGAGGATACATTCTACATCTCTTATGTGATTGTCATTTTGCTCTCCTTACGTGGTTTACTACTCAACAAAAATTTACACCCCATGAAATTGAACACCAATGTTTGCTAATTGGCTAACAAGGAATCCTCGAGACTGTCCGATGAGATCATCCCTAGTTATATTCTTAATATTGGACATCAACTCAAGAAGGACCAACTACAAGATCTAAACCCCAATAGATGAAAGTGAACCTTTTATGCTCAGTGTTTGTGTTCAGGAGTGATCTTCCGAAAAAACTCAGCACCACAGAAGGTATCTTGATTGGTCTCTACCCTCAAGAGTGTCCATCTCAGCACCCATCGTCATAGTCTGACCTTCTCATCACTCACAAAAACGTTGTCTAGATGATTACTTCTTGTCAATGAGTATCAACTTGCTATGATCCTGGTCTCTATGCTATAGAAAATGGAGCATGAAACATATCTTCATTCCCTAGCAACTATAAGTTGTGGTTCATCAGTGTGATTTATGCCTCCAAAGGGATGAAGGTCTAGCAACTAATAGGCGAGGTAATTTCTTAGTATGGCACTTAATTGGTACCTCATTGCCTTTTAGTAAATGTAAAACAACAGGGCATGAGACATCCTCGTCATCCATGTTCAAGCTCATGGAGTTTTACCCCCACGTGTATTCCTGATCCCTCTCGGTCCCTTGCAGACCTGGTTTTCATGTTTCCAAGTGTTGTAATTTTGTGCTTTGTTCATCCATTTATTTCGCGATTATCAGAGACGTGTTCTAATTTCCTTGATATATAATAGATGATGTAAGGCAATATGCGTAATCAAAGTGATAGAGAGGGAGTGTTCTTCATGAAGTTAGCTTCTTAATAATACTCCATTGAGAGCAATCAAATTTTCGATCTATGTTTCAACGTTCACATTCATACATGCATACATGATTTTGTGAAACAATGTAATACAACATGAGGGGGCGCTAAAAAATGGTAAATAAAAGGGATCATTTTTTATTGAAACGAGGTAATCGATCTATTCTTTGGTTGATCATGAAGACATGGAATGAATCGAGTGGCTATTCAAAAACACAACAATGCAAAGCTCAGGATGTGAGAAATGTACATCCATAAAGAGGATCGCGTAGAAAGTCTGGTAAACCTTACCTGGGGTGTCTCTTTGCAGAAAGCTTAGGGGCTTCAAGATAAGAAACGTGCGCAATGGACAGTGTGCATGGGTCAGAGACGTGCAACTATATATGTGTGGTAAAAAGTAGCACCTGATCGAGCAGCACTACACACACACACTCATTTTCACGTGTCTCCTCGTTGGTTGATGAACGTTGCGTCGTTGTTTTATCTTGTCACTTTTTTTTTCTCCTTTGCCACGTCGACTCACACCCCCTGGCTCAGACAAACCAAGCCATCACACCCCGCGCTGGTGGCGCGCAATCTCGCCGTCACGTCCAGCTAGGACGTACGCTTCTACCCGCGATAGAGAGAAATGTGGTGGAGGACCTGCAGAAGATGCATCGGGAGGTAGAAAAACTAACTAGTACTCTCTCCATTTTTTAATACTCTCTCCGTCCCAAAATAACTGTCTTAGATTTGTCAAAAAGTGGATGTATCTAGATATGGTTGGGACGGAGAGAATATAAGATGTTTTAGGTTTTGTTTACATACACATGCGTATAAATGTATGTAGACATATTTTTGCGTGCATTTCACTAATTTTAGTGTGCATATAGACAACACGTGTATCACCAAAAACATCTTATATTAAAAAACGGAGGGAGTACTTTCTTATCTCCTGTTAAAAGAAAAGACTACTTGCTAATAATCTCCTGCAACATTAGAGAGATAACGTTATTTATAAAGCGGAATGAAAGTCTGATTCGAAAGATAACGTTAGAGAGCTGTACCGTACGTGGAACTAGATAGTGGAGAACAGCTCACTCTTTCTCTGAATTGCAGCGTACGTCGACAAGCACACGGAATCTAGCTAAAGTAGATTTGTGCATAGAATACGACCCCGGCCGGTTTCGTGTTAAAACGTACGTGAGAAAAGATCTCGACCGACCGACCCCGCGCTCCTTGTCACGTGCCACTACGCACGCAGGCTGCGTCGGCGTCGACGGTCTCGTGCATGGTAATGGCGGGAAACACGTTGCATGATCCGGCGTAGACGTTCAGAGCGCGAGGTGACGCATTGTTCTGGTTTTGCACATAGCACAGGGTTGTAGATAAACCTGTGCATTCCCGGTTTTAACTGGTTTTTACGGTTTCCTCAAACCAGACCGTTTCCACGATTTGAAACGGGTTGAGCCGGTTTAAACCGTTTAGATAGTACGTGAGATACGGTGCGGTCTGGGCTGGTTTACACGGTTTTGCACCAGTGCATCGGATTAGCGCCGGGATGATGGAAGCCGCGCTCCCACGCCGCAGTGGTCGGGTCACCGGGATTCTGGACGCCGCGCTCCCACGCCGCCGTGGTCGGGTCGCCGGGATTCTGGACGCCGCGCTCCCCGCGCCGTCGGGGTCAGGTCGCCGGAATGCTCGACGCCGCGCTCCCCACGTCGCCAGGTTCGAATCGCCGGGATGCTCAATACCGCGCTCCCCGCGCCGCCAGGTTCGAATCGCCAGGATGGTCGACGGCGCGCTCCTCGCGCCGCCGGGATGCTCGACGCCGACCTGCTTCCATCTTCCCCACGGATGACGCCCAGATGACCTCCACGCGGGGCGGCGGCGGCGTACGTGCCCTTGGCTGTGCTTCCATCGCCGTCGAGGACTAGGTGTTGAGCCTTGGCGTCCGTGCTGTGCCAAACTTGCCACCAAGATGCAGATTTGTTTCTCGTTGGTGACGGCGGCGAACCAGAGCATGGATCTGCTCCTTCATGCATGCACGGCTGGGAGCCAGCTGCTCCCGATCAGAAGCGGACAGCAGCGTTACTGCGGAGCGCGAGGAGCTTCCGCCGGCGTTGGCGGCGCCGTGACAGTCGCTGTCGCCCCTCCGTGCTATTAGGATCAGACGTGATACGGTTTGACCAATTTCGTTGGTCTAAACCCGTCTCAGCCCAGCTCTAATTTCTTTCCTTACGGTTTCTATCTGGAAACCAGTCCAACCCGTCTGAAACCGCTGAACTGGTCCGGTGCGGGTTGGGCTGATGGTTTGAACGGTTTGAGACCAAATTGTGCACAGGGTTAGTTGTAGATTCTGACTCCCGAATTACAGGGATCTTGTTATTTCCAAATATTCGAAAATCATATTTACAAGCTTTACAATATTTTAAGAAAAAAAAATAAATAAAATGTAGCCAATGGTGTATCGCACAAACATGCTAAATATCACTTTTAAATACTTTGTATTATGAGCTACACAAAAATGAAAAAATGTGGACCTGAGTGAGTATGCATATTTTGAAATCTCTATATTTTATCACTTTTGTGTAGCACATAATACAAATAATTTTGCATGGGTAGTTTTCATGCTTGTAGGATATGTCATTGTCTATCTCCGGAATATTTTCAGAATTTTCTTAAAATTTGAAATAATAATTTTGAAATGGAGAAGGACTCGAGCTGGAGCGTACGTCAAAGACACTTTCGGACGTTTTTGTTTCACTACTCGAGAAATGCCCCGTCTGTTCTATTTTATCCTGTAGTTTTTTTTACGGGCTAGCTGTAAGCTAATTTACGCGTGGTGCGGTGCTGTAGCTGCAGCGTGCACATGGATGCACGCATGCAGAGACTAAACCACCGCCGGGCCGGGAGGAAACCGAGATCGAGACGAGGACCGGCCGCATGCATGTGACCGACGCCGGCGATATGGATAGATCCTCTCCTTGTCTCACCCGCGAGGAGTATTGTATTTTTCCTTGCAGCCATCGATCCCCTTAATTTGTCTGCAGGAAATTACGACGAACGAGACTCGATCGCCAAACCCCTTGTTTTCTTTATTTCAAAAACAGGCGCTGTTCGCCGCGTAGAAAACTAGAGGAAGATTAGTACTGCCGGTACAAGTTTAGTCTACCCTCCACATTCAAGATTAGAGCTGCATTTCCCTCCTTGTGTGCGTAAGCTATAGGAGAAAGCAGGACGAAACGATGTCTTATTTTGGATTAGTTGTGTGACATCGGTTTTTCTGGCAACCATTTTTCAAGGAAAGCGTAGAGAATTCAACCACACGGTTAAGTAGTTAACACTAACACGCCCTTTAGTCTTTATAGTCTTTAGAATTTTTTTTTTTGAGGAAAAGGATCTGATTCATAAACAGGAAACTGAGTACAAATTACAACAAGGTCCACGAAAGAAAGAAAAAACACAAAAGAACCATGTAATTAGCACAAAGCACCCTGGACTTCCCGGAAAGATCACAATCAGATCCACCACCACTCTCCCGAGAAACCTAGACGCCGCCGTACCACCAACCTCCGGCGAAGAGGAGCCACCACAAGTCGTAGACGGCCGCAAGGGTCATTCGCCGCCGAGCGATGGAATAAGATGTCGCTGAACGACACGGCCACAGCATCCTCCCCCCAACTCCACCCTTCTTCCAGCCGACGCGACGCCGTCCAGGCCCACCAGCCGCACCGCCCAAGCTCCGGCAGAAGCTGCTCCCCTCGCCACCGAGGCCGGCCAGAGCAAAGACGCCGAAGAAGAAGACCACCACCTGCATAACCACCAAAAACGGATCACAGAACACCGCCGCCTCCTCCCCTCGCTGCCACAGCCGGCCAGAGAAGCACAAGCGGGGAGCTGCGCCCGACGGAAACCTCCACAACCTCCCCGACCACAAGGCCGGAACGGGGAAGGGAGGGGAGGACGACGCCCAGAAACGCCGACAGCACCGCCACCGTCCTCGACGCCGCCAGCAGGGCACTCACACCTAATCTACACCTAAGTAGCCGGAGACGCAGGACCGGTTCCCCCACTCTCCCGCCGCCGAGGCGGCCGGTGATACGTGAAACACACGTTCGTTGGGAGACCCCAAGAGGAAGGTATGATGTAGTCAGCAGCAAGTTTTCCCTCAGAAAGAAACCAAGGTTATCGAACCAGTAGGAGCAGCAACTCTTCAGAAGGTTGTCAACGGCGCCAGAAAAATAGCTGTCGCAGGGAGTCTGGACTGTTGACGTGGAATCTGCACACAACACAATCAAACTACTTTGCCCCAACGAAACAGTGAGGTTGTCAATCTCACTGGCTTGCTGAAAACAAAGGATTAAACGTATGGTGTGGAAAATGAGTATTAAATTGCAGAGAATGAAAAAGGAACAGTTTGCAGTTTGTGGTTGTTTAATCAGTGTAAAAGAATGGACCGGGGTCCACAGTTCACTAGTGGTGTCTCTCCATAAAAGATAACTAACATGTTGGGTGAACAAATTACAGCTGGGCAATTGACGAATAGTGAGCGCATGACAATGCATATACATGACATGTTGACTACTATGATATTTAATTGGGCATTACGACATAATACATAGATCGTTATCCAACAGCATCTATGACTAATAATCCACCGCCGGGTTGTCATCCGAGTCCCCCGTTGGTATTAAGTTGCAAGCAACGGATAATTGCATTAAGTAAAGTGCGTAATGTAAACAAACACATATGCCGTGGACATAGCATCGTTAGGTTATCCCTAGTGGCAACAGCACATCCACAACCTTAGAACTTTCTGTCACTGTCCCAGGTTAAACGGAGACATGAACCCACTATCTAGCATAAATACTCTCTCTTGGAGTTACAAGCATCTACTTGGCCAAAGCATCTACGAGTAACGGAAAGCATGCAAGATCTTAAATAACATATAAGATAGATTGATAATCAACTTGACATAATATTCAATATTCATCGGATCCCAGCAAACACAACATGTAGCATTACAATAATATGATCTTGATCATGTAGGGCAGCTCACAAGATCTAAACATGATGGCACAAAGTGGAGAGACAACCATCTAGCTACTGCTATGGACCCGTAGTCCAAGGATGAACTACTCACGCATCACTCCGGAGGCAGGCATGGCGATGTAGAAGCCTCCGGTGACGATTCCCCTCTCCGGCAGGGTGCCGGGAAGAGGTTCTGAACCCTCCCGAGCTAGGGTTGACGACGGCGGCGTCTCTGGAACTTTTCGTGGATATTTGCTCAGGTACTTAGGGTTTTCGCGTCGGGGGGAATAAGTAGGCGAAAGGGCGGCGGCTGCGGACCCCCGAGGGGCCCACACCACCCAGGGCGCGGCAGAGGGGGGCCCGCGCCCTGGTGGCGTGTGGCCTCCTGGTGGCCCTCCTCTGCTGCTCCTTCGCTCCGTCAGGTGTGTTCTGGAAAAATAGGCACCCCCGTGTAGTTTCGTCCAATTCCGAGAATATTTCCAGACTAGCTTTTCTGGAATACAAAAACAGCAGAAAACAGGAACTGGCACTTCGGCATCTTGTTAATAGGTTAGTCCCAAAAAATGTATAAAAGTGATATAAAGTAGATGCAAAACATGTAGCAATTGGTATAAAACAAGCATGGAACATCAAAAATTATAGATACGTTTGAGACGTATCAGCATCCCCAAGCTTAGTTCCTACTCGTCCTCGAGTAGGTAAACGATAAAAACAAATAATTTTTGAGGTGACATGCTACTATCATAATCTTGATCATATAATATTGCAAGGCACATGTAAATGAATGAAGTGATCCAAGTCAATGGTCTATAATTTGCTACCAAATAGATAATGAGTAAACAATGAATCACACAAGCTAAACGTTTTCATGAATAGTACTTTCGAGACAAGCATCAAACAGTTTTGCATAAGTGTTAACTCATAAAGCAATAGTTTCTAACAAAAGGTATTTAATCAACACAAAGGAAGAATTTAGTTTCAGCATTTGCTTCAACTTTCAACATATTTATCTCATGGATATTGTCAACACAAAGTAGTATAACAAGTCCAATACATTGCATATAACGCATGTTGTAACAAAGTTGACACTAGTGTTTGCTTGTGGAAGACAGAAAGAATAGGAAAACTGACTCAACATAAAAGTAAAAGAAAGGCCCTTCGCAGAGGGAAGCAGGGATTAAATCATGTGCTAGAGCTTTTAGGTTTTTGAAAGCATATAGAGATTGCATAAAATATTTGATACTCCTCCCAACCTTGCTAACACAAGCCATGGCTAACCGAATCCTCGGGTGCCTTCCATCAATCACATACCATGGAGGAGTATCTATTTTTGAGAGGTGTTTGTTAATTGTCAACGAAT
Organism: Poa pratensis; assembly: GCA_947311845.1. Classification (NCBI taxonomy): domain Eukaryota; kingdom Viridiplantae; phylum Streptophyta; class Magnoliopsida; order Poales; family Poaceae; genus Poa; species Poa pratensis. Next base: position 32,921,350 of record CAMZMU010000049.1, read on the forward strand.
GGTAGCGGGTGAGAACAGTATTCTACCTGTCGAACGGACTTTTAAGAGCGGCTCCCATGAAGGACGTTATTTCTACCAGCAAGGCAGATCATCCCTCTTTCTCTTTGGTTTACACACATTCAGGTATTTCACTGTTTGTCATTGCTTACTGATGAATCAGGGCAAAAGTGTGAAGAGAATTAATTGGTTAAAGTTGTAATTAATTGGGACTGGGCACCCCGTTGCCAGCTCTTTTTGCAAGTTATTGGATAAGCGGATGTATATGCCACTAGTCCAGGTGTAAAAGTCCACTCGACAAATAGAATAAAGAATAACCACACTAATTCCTCATGAGCTAGTAAACATTGACACAAAAAGGGAATAATAACATTTTGAATAATTTAAAGGTAGCACATGAAAAATTTACTTGGAGTGGCAAGGAAATACCACATATAGGTAGTTATGGTGGACACAAATGGCATGGATTTTGGCTCAAGGATTTGGATGCACGAGAAGCATTCCCTCTCAGTACAGAGTTTAGGCTAGCAAGGTTATGTAAGCAAACAAGAATATCAACCCGTACACCAAGTTTTATATGACAAACATATTGCAAACGTTATAAGACTTCATACCGTCTTCCTTGTTAACCAAACCCTGTTATTAGAAAATATCTAGACCTTAGAGGTACCACCGATGCAAACCAAATTTTCAACAAGCTTTACGGTAGTTCTTCACTAATAGGCTTAACTCATGTGATGCACAATTTAATCATGATCTACTTGTTAACTCAAAACAATTGACAAGCATCAAGTTATCCATTTTAGTGATCTACAAGATTAAGCAAGTTTTTCCTTATACCAATTACCACATGCAACATTTTCTGAACCAACCAAACACCAATCAATTTATTTCATCAACTCTCCAAACAAATATAAGTGAAGCAAGAGAGTACTTTCTACAAAAGAAAGCTAATAGCTCTGACAAGAGATACATGAAAACAAGAGCTAAAAGCTGAACAGCGCTAGATATGAATACTCAACAAATATAAGTGAAGAATAGGAGTATTCTCATGAAAAAGCGGAGCGTGTCTCTCTCCCAATCAAGAATGCTAGGGTCCAGTCAAGCTTTATTGAAAATAAAATGCAATACTGAAAATAAAAAGCACACAGACGCTCCAAGAAAAGCACATATGATGTGAAAGAATTAAAATATAGTTTCACTAGAGATGACCTGATAATTTTGACGATGAAGAAGGGGATGCCTTGGGCATCCCCAAGCTTAGACGCTTGAGTCTTCTTGAAATATGCTGGGGAGATCCATGGGAGCCTCCCCAAGCTTAAGCTCTTCACTCTTCTTGATCCTATTATATCATCCTTCTCTCTTGACCCTTGAAAACTTCCGTCACACCAAACTCAAAGTAGATCTCATTAGAGGGTTAGTGCATAATCAAAAATTCACATGTTCTGTAAAGACGCAATATGATTTGTTACTTTAAACATTAGCTACAGCCACTGATGTTATGTGAAGCTCTTCCACCCAAAAAAGAATTTCACTCAACACTAGTAAAAGAGAGAATGAAAAATAAAAAGGCATAATCTGTCTAAAACAGAACAGTCCGCAAAGACGAATTTTTTCGAGGCACTTACGACGCTCAGATCGAGAAACTCTGAACTAATGAAAGTTTCAGACATTCATAAAGATTACGCACAAAAATTTCAGATTTAATTAACAATCTGGTGATTTTAGGAATTTCGTACAGTGAACAGCAAAAATCTGTTTCTGCGCAGCAATCAAAATTAAGCATCATCTTATCATTAGAGGCTACTCTTGGCACAACAATGCGAGAAAATAAAGATACAAAGGAGTTGCTACAGAAGTAAACAAACTCCTTGACTCAATAAAAGAAAAATTGCAGAAAAATAAAATGGGTTGCCTCCCATAAGCGCTTTTCTTTAACGCCTTTTAGCTAGGCACAAAGCATGCATCAAGTATTACCAAGTGAAGAAGCATCAACATTGTAGTTTGTTTTTTTAAGTTTAGGGAATTCTTGAGAAGAAAATTTGAACAAACCACTGCATGATTCCTTAACTAATCCACGAAATTCTTTCTCAGTTTCAAACAAATCAACAAATGTTGATTTTGGTTTAGACACTTTGGGCACATATATGAATTTCTTCCCCTTGTCTAATGGATGCTCTTGCTTTTTAGTTTTAAGCGAGGAAAAAGTAGTACTTAAAGCATCAATAACTCCCTCTAATTCTCCAATCCTAGAGTTGTGATTTTCATGGATAACACCAGTTTCTATAACAGCAATTCTTTTATTAATTTCTTCCAGAGATTTATCAAGCTTATCAGTATTATCTAGTAGTTTTTCCAACTTAAATTCAACACCTGGAAGATTTTTCTCTATGAACTCTAGCTTTTTCATGACATCCTCAAGAGAAATTTCAATTTTAGTTTCATTAACAGGTGGTATCCCAACTAGACTCTCAACGATGTAACTAGCTTCTAAAGCAGGTGTACCTAGGAAATTTCCTCCTGTTAATGTGTCCAAAACATATCTATACCAAATAGTTATGCCAACATAAAAATTTCTAAGCAGGATCATAGTGGAATATTTTTTAGCACACCTACGATGAGCATCACTGATTCTATACCAAGCATCTTTCAAACTTTCTCCACTTTGTTGCTTAAAAGATCGAACCTCAACTTCAGGAACCAAAACATGATGAGCCGTACCAGACATGATAACTAACAGAAAATAAACTAAATGCAAGTAACTATTTTTTTTTTTGATAATTGAAAGAAACTAAGCAAGACTAACAGAAAATAAAGAGATTGGAAGCAAACTAACAGAAAATAAAATAAACTAAGCAAGACAAAAACAAAGTAAAGAGATTGGAAGCGTGAAACTCCCCTTGCAGAAGACTACTGTCTCCCCGGCAACGGCGCCAGAAAAATAGTGCTGTTGACGGGAGACAGAGAACTTCCTGAAGAACTTCTACTCCCGGCAACGGCGCCAGAAAAATAGCTTGATGACGTGAAACACACGTTCGTTGGGAGGCCCCAAGAGGAAGGTATGATGTAGTCAGCAGCAAGTTTTCCCTCAGAAAGAAACCAAGGTTATCGAACCAGTAGGAGCAGCAACTCTTCAGAAGGTTGTCAACGGCGCCAGAAAAATAGCTGTCGCAGGGAGTCTGGACTGTTTGTGAGGTTGTCAATCTCACTGGCTTGCTGAAAACAAAGGATTAAACGTATAGTGTGGAAAATGAGTATTAAATTGCAGAAAATAAAAAAGGAACAGTTTGCAGTTTGTGGTTGTTTAATCAGTGTAAAAGAATGGACCGGGGTCCACAGTTCACTAGTGGTGTCTCTCCATAAAAGATAACTAACATGTTGGGTGAACGAATTACAGCTGGGCAATTGACGAATAGTGAGCGCATGACAATGCATATACATGACATGTTGCCTACTATGATATTTAATTGGGCATTACGACATAATACATAGATCGTTATCCAACAACATCTATGACTAATAATCCACCGCCGGGTTGTCATCCGAGTCCCCCGTTGGTATTAAGTTGCAAGCAACGGATAATTGCATTAAGTAAAGTGCGTAATGTAAACAAACACATATGTCCGTGGACATAGCATCGTTAGGTTATCCCTAGTGGCAACAGCACATCCACAACCTTAGAACTTTCTGTCACTGTCCCAGGTTAAACGGAGACATGAACCCACTATCTAGCATAAATACTCTCTTTTGGAGTTACAAGCATCTACTTGGCAAAGCATCTACGAGTAACGGAAAGCATGCAAGATCTTAAATAACATATAAGATAGATTGATAATCATCTTGACATAATATTCAATATTCATCGGATCCCAGCAAACACAACATGTAGCATTACAATAATATGATCTTGATCATGTAGGGCAGCTCACAAGATCTAAACATGATGGCACAAAGTGGAGAGACAACCATCTAGCTACTGCTATGGACCCATAGTCCAAGGATGAACTACTCACGCATCACTCCGGAGGCAGGAATGGCGATGTAGAAGCCTCCGGTGACGATTCCCCTCTCCGACAAGGTGCCGGGAAGAGGTTCTGAACCCTCCCGAGTTAGGGTTGACGACGGCGGCGTCTCTGGATCTTTTCGTGGATATTTGCTCAGGTACTTAGGGTTTTCGCGTCGGGGGGAATAAGTAGGCGAAAGGGCGGCGGCTGCGGACCCCCGAGGGGCCCACACCACCCCAGGGCGCGGCAGAAGGGGGGCCCGCGCCCTGGTGGCGTGTGGCCTCCTGGTGGCCCTCCTCTGCTGCTCCTTCGCTCCGTCAGGTGTGTTCTGGAAAAATAGGCACCCCCGTGTAGTTTCGTCCAATTCCGAGAATATTTCCAGACTAGCTTTTCTGGAATACAAAAACAGCAGAAAACAGGAACTGGCACTTCGGCATCTTGTTAATAGGTTAGTCCCAAAAAATGTATAAAAGTGATATAAAGTAGATGCAAAACATGTAGCAATTGGTATAAAACAAACATGTAACATAAAAAATTATAGATACGTTTGAGACGTATCAGCCGGCGGAGAGGGGAGAAACCACCGACCTGGCCGGCGACGCGGTGGGGAACGCGAGCTCGCCTCCTTATCCCCTGCTACAGTAGCGAGCGAGAGGATAAGAGAACGAGACCAGTGTCTTATAGTCTTTAGAATATGGGCGTTTACTTAATTAATTAGCAGGTGTAATTAATGATATGCATACCAGTTGCAGACCAGTGACTTTAGCTGACAGTGAACTTCATGTACTTTGCGTTCTTCCACAAACAACGCATAACCCACCTAGCTAGGTTGATTAACGAGCAAGTATCACGAATATTAGGGTGAGAGTTGCACAAAAGTCAAAACCACAACCGAAGAACTGGTTTAGCACAAACCACAATTAGTAGGTAAGTTATTTTACATAACCCAAGTCTAATTGCTTAGGCTCTTTGACAGCATTCGGGTTCCATCGGACAGATGACACACGTACGTGGGAGAGAGGCTCCACTGTATTTCCGGCAAACCAGGTCCAACTTGTATTAAACTATTGTATTTTTTTCTGATTTTTGAAGCTCTTGAATTTGTAGCAAAATTGTGTCAAACATTATATTAACCCAATAGTCATGGTTTTGTGGTATTTTCTCACACTAATTGCTAACTAGTTCATAACTTATCTATATCTCTTGTAAAACAAAATTCCACTAACATGTATTAATTAATTATTGTCTATCTCAATATGCAAACTATCCACATCATCCACTCTGTTAGCCACTCAACTGTGCATATCATTTCCACTAATATTTATTTATTTCTATAGCTCCACATTATACAACCATGAACTTATACACATTAATAATTGGCTAGAGGGTACCCCCTTCGTTTCAGTTCTTAGACTAGTTACAATGAGAAGTAACTATGACTAGTAACATTCATATATGTGCTAGTCTATGTTACCATCCTCATAGTGCAAATAAACATCAATAGAGTAGCATAGATGATCTGATTTATTAGGTTGTAGACTCATCTTGTCTTGGAAATCTCAAAATTACACCGTAGGGGGATCCTCTACGGTAACGGTGCAAAAAAAAGTGATGGTAACTAGTTATGTTACTCTAATTTCCTATCTCCTCATTAATTAGCTGCCACGTCATCTTTTTTACTTAGATGACATCTGTGTTACTATATTAGTTACTCCCACTGTGAGCTGTCTTAGGACTCAATTGACAAATCTCTCGGTACAAGGTGCTAATTAATTGGGGTTAAAATCTTGGATGCATTGGGGTGGGTAACCAGCCACCAATTTAGAGAATTAAATGCTAATTGTCTAAGAGGTGGATGGTTTTGGAACTTGCATGATTTTTGTATTGTGCCCTAGCTAATTGGGACGAATGGAGTACTCTCATTGGCTGACATTTTACAGTCCTCACCTACTTTGTTAGTAGCTTGAACTCATGACTCTCATTTCCCCGTAGTCGGTTACATGGTCCATTATAAATAGAAAGCCAATTGCATGGTAGCTCTTTCACTACAAATCAAAGAAAAAAGCAGGTGTTTTATCACCAAGGAGAATGTGTTGAAGAATCCTATAGCCTAAATCAAAGGAGAGAAAGTGAAGACTTTCCTTAGATCTGCTGTCTATCTATTCAGCCTTCATTCCAAACTCATATTTTCCGCAACCTCGGTGTCGAGGAGTAAGGAGTATTTTTAGTGTCTCTAAATGGAAATGGGAGGCTTCGGGAACGATGCGAGACCGAGTGACTGGTAAGCTCGTCGCGGAATTTGATTCCAATGTATGGGTTATATTATAACATGTCGAAGAACCCACAGCAGTTGTTCGGCTGGAGAAGAACCCAGAGCCCATACGACTCCTCTTTTTTGACTTGTCACTTGTGTGTTGCGCCAAATGAAAATGTATCAAGCTTTCTGGACGAGAGCAACCCTGCTTCCAAAATGTTTACTTCTAGTGTATTTTAGGGGATTAGAGGGGATAATCACTAGATATCCCCCACCAACCATCTTATTTTTCCTAAAACAAAAACCCTAGTCCATGCTAGTGTATTGTAGGGGAAAAATATTTGTGGAGATTTGTTTGTATTAGGTGTTCAACAAATCCCTTCCCATCCCCACTCCTCCCATCCCATAGAAAAGCTTTGGAGTAAACAAGGCTTAAGCCGGAAACGAAACCGTGTCCAGCCGGTACGATATGCTGTGTTTTTGTGCGTAAGAAGTAGGCGTAAGTGGACGATTATGGGCCTGTTTGATTGCTCACATACATTTTGGGCCTCCCGTCTCCGTGGCCCTAGCGGGCCTGGCTGGGGAGAAATGCGGCCTGAGCCATGTTTTGCAGCTCGTTTGGTTGCCTGCATATCGTTTTTCTTTTTTGCCTATTTATTTCGCATTTTCGTGTTTGGTTGCTTGCAAACTTGGTTTTGGGCTTTTTATATGCAATACACACATGTTTGGTTGCATGCTGGTTTAGTGTTGTGCTCACCACTTTCAAAACTGGTGATCTTACCATCTCCTAAGACACATGAACACGACCACAATCACAAACAGTCAGATCAGGGAAGCAGCATATATACTAGCACGGTGGAGGACCAAGTTCAGTGCAATCTACTTAACTATATCACACTAACTACATCACACCAGGGGAAAGAAAACACCCTGATGAACAAACCGGGGAAGCACACACCTTGGTCAAAACAAGTTATGGGCATACGAAGCCCGGGTTAACAGCTAGCAGGGGCATCCCATGTCCCTGATCAACACTAACAGGGGCATCATATGCCGCTGATCAAAATACACTTACCTTAGCACACTGGGCCATGCCCAGGACAAGTGTAGGACCTGGCTGTCGAGTCCATGTTCTTGTAGATGTCCATCTTGAAGCCCGTAGCAGTTAACTTGAAGACTAGGACGTCGTCCTCCTCCAGACTATACTTGTAGACGACATTTAACCGTCCTCACCTACTTTGTTAGTAGGTTGAACTCCTGTCGCTCCTTTTCACGTAGTCGGTTTCATGGTCCATTATAAACAGAAGCCAGTTGTATGGTAGCTCTTTCACTTCAAATTAAAGAAGAAAAACGTGTGTTTTTGAACAAGTAGAATATGTTGAAGAACCTGCCTGTAGCCTAAAACAAAACAATGGAGAGAAAATAAAGACTTTCTTAGATCTGCCGTCTATCTATTCAGTCTTCATTCCAAACTCATATTTTCCATGACTTTTGTGTCTAGTAGTATTTTTGGCGTATCTACTAAATGGAAATGGGAGGCTTCGGGAATGATCCGAGACCAACTGACTGGTAAGCTCGTTGGGGAACTGCCGAACTGGATACCGACGTATGGATTATACTATAATACATCTAAGAACATGTGATACTAGTGCGGGCGGACACGAACATAGAGCTGATGCGACTCCTCTGTTTCGACTCGTCACTTGTGTGTTGCGCCAAATGGAAATTTATCGAGCTGAATTCTGGAATAGAGCAGCCCTGCTTCCACAGTGACAAGAGTAGTGTGCCTATTAATAAAGGCCGCATGCATCAATCGATACAGAGGCTGAGACTGCCCCTTTTCTAAAAAAAAGAGTAGCGTGCCTTGTATGCATGTGTGCTCGAACCAATAAATAAAGAATCAGTAAAACTTAACTAGCTAGCTACAGCTAGCCTCTTATGCCAATTTGACGCTTTGAACCATCAAATTTGCTAGTATAAAAAAAATAACAGAGAGACAAAAAGGGATGTGTGGTGGAGAAAGAGGATGGCCCACGAACATTTCTTCTTGTTTATATGTTAAATAAATGGTTATATCTGTCATTTAGATTAATTTTTAATCTAATAAGTCAAACAAATCCAGTTAATTTCTATGTGTTATCTGCTTCCAAAATGGAGGTCGTGTGGAGATAAGTACATATAAATGAATAGGGGCAGTAGACTTTTCCAATCAGTAAGTGCACTGCTTTAGCAAAGACTGGCTTGTTCTTTAGGAAAGATACAGTTATACAGACTGTCTGCCCATGCTTATAGCACAAATAAGCAATCAAAACCTTGTCCTAACGGAAATTGAAAAAGACGCGTGCCGTTAAGCAGGAAACCCGGCCGACACACGCTTCGCCGTCACGCATGGATCAACAAGGTAAGATGCATGACTCGTGCCTGCCTGTCTGGCCCGTGTTATTAATGCTCTCGTCGTCCAGCGAACAGGGCAACTTACTTACTTAATTAGCACAAACTCTGTGCCGTGCCAAATCGATCTATATGCGCGGGAGACGAAACCGTGTCAAGCTCCACATTATAAAACCATAAAATTGTACACATTAATAATTTTAAAAGACACTCATTTTATATTAATTAAATTAGTGTCTTGACTATGACAATTGAATTTTTCATATTCCTTTAGACAACTTAAAGTATCAAACCTCTTATACCTTTTTTACACAATATAATTTCAAGGTCTCTCGCTGCAACGCGCGGGTATCAGAGCTTAATTACCTAGAAGGCTAAGTACACTGTGTAATAGTAATGTGTTGAAGCCAGAGACGGATCTACAACTAGCTAGCTAGGTGGTGCACGAGACATCGGACATAAATTTTATCTTTACAAAACAATACCCTGGGCACACATCTTGAAAGATGGTTTTTATCTAGTGTGGCACCTGACCCGTAGACACCTTGATGCCAAATGCTCTAAGGCCTGTGCCAATGCATCGTCTCTTGACACGATATCATAGGAGTATTAAATATTTAAGATACAACTAGTACAATGCATTGTTTCCTATTTGTTGTATCTAAATTTAATGCTTTGGGGCTCATGCATGCATATGATTGGGTTAGAGCCATTTTTTGCCTATGGCTACGTGCAAAGGTTGTATCTTAGTTAAGCTACAACCTCACACTCTCTCTTCATTAACTAGTATGCCACATAAGCAAAATGCCTATGAAACCGTGCTAAGAACCTTGCATTGGCATAGGCCTAACTTCGCTCCTAGTTGAAGCTATATATAGGCTACGTACTCTCATTGGCTGACATTTAGGAGTCCTCACCTACTTTGTTAGTAGCTTGAACTCATGTCGCTCCTTTTCTCGTAGTCAGTTCCATGGTCCATTATAAATAGAAGAGCCAGTTGTATGGTATCTCTTTCACTACAATCAAAGGAAACAAAATCAGGTGTTTTATCACCAAGGAGAATATGTTGAAGAACCCTAGCCTAAAACAATGGAGAGAAAATTAAAAAAAAAGATGGAGAGAAAATAAAGACTTCCTTAGTCCATCTATTCAGCCTTCATTCCAAACTCGTATTTTGCGCGACCTGTGTGTGTAGGAGTATCTTTAGCGTATCTAAATGGAAACGGGAGGCTTCGGGAATGATGCGAGACCAACTGGCTGGTAAGCTCGCTGTCGAATTTGATACCCACATATGGGTTATACTATAACACGTCGAAGCAGTCGTAACCCTTGTGCGGATAGAGATGAACGGAGAGCCCGACTCTTCTTCGTTTCGTCACTAGCTTGTGTGCTGCGCCAAATGGAAATGTATCGAGCTTGCTGGGGGCGAGAGCAGAGCAGCCCTTCCACAATGATAAGTGTGCTCGAAGCTCGAACCGTGCATGAATTAAGAAACTGTAAGAAACTGAACTAGCAGGCTAGAAGAACTGTGGCACAAGCCTTACACCACGGAACCTGGATTGAAGACATAAAAAAACCAATCACTATTAACATGTTTTTGGAGGTTCTTGAAATCTGGGAGGAATGCAATTTGATTCATATCTCGCCTCAAGAGGAGGACAGGTGGTCGTGGTCGTGGGAAACGAAAGGATTTTTTTCGACGAGATCAGTTTATCAAGCTCATTACAAGGCCAAAACCCTGTGTGATTTGGCTCCGGCTATCTGGGGTACCTGGGCTCCGATGAAATGCAAACTGGCAGCGTGGCTCTTCATTAGAGGTCGTGTCTGGACTGCCGACAGGCTAGCTAAAAGAGATTTACCGCACAATGATTTCTGTCCTTTCTGTAACGTGACCAAAGAGGACGCTCAACACCTTTTCATGGGATGCGCAATTGTCAAAATTATATGGAGTAGGGTGCTCGGATGGGCAAGGTTGCAAGATCCTTCGCCTTCACACGACTCAACTCTGCGAGAGTGGTGGCAAAAGTTCAGAAGCAGCCTATCCAGGAAGAAAAGAAGAAGACTAGAAACTTGCTACTAATGTGGACGAGTCCTCAGGAAGTTTAGTTTTAAATAAAGCTTTTGAACTTAGTTCGGATTTAGAAGGTGAGGAGCAATCAGGCTCAGAAGATCACAAGGATCTTCAACTCCCGATTTCTAGACAAAAAAGAGTTTATAATAAGAAACAAGTTGATACCTCTGTGCTTAGACGCAGTATTAGGATCAAACTAAACTCTAGAAAATCATGAGAGGAACTATTTGGAATAGTGGGGGTTTTAGAGATACGGCTAAACATTCAGTAGTTGTTGATACTATAAGAGAGTTCAAATTGGATTTTTTCGCGGTCATCGAAACCGGCAGAGACAATTTCTCCACACCGTTTCTTAGGAATCTTGCTGGAGGTTTTGACTATAGCTGGTTCTGCTTACCACCTCAAGGTAGGTCAGGTGGTATTTTGGTGGGCTTTAATTCACAGACTTTAAGTGTCAAAAATGTGATGCCCGGGGAGCGTTGTGTTAAGTTTCACCTCGCTTCAGTTGTAGATAATTTTCAATGGTCTCTTGTAGTGGTTTATGGAGCAGCCCAAGATGCCCAAAAGGGGGAATTCTTGGCTGAGCTTGTACGGATATGTGAAGATGATCCATTACCTTTATTGGTGGGGGGAGGTTTTAACATTATCCGTCGTCAAAATGAAAATAACAATGATAATTTTGTGGCACGTTGGCCTTCATTTTTAATGCTATAATTGAGAGTCTAGACCTCCGAGAATTAGATCTTGCGGGTAGACAATATACCTGGGCCAGTCTCATGCCGACACCAACTTATGAGAAGTTGGATAGATTTTTAGCAAGTATTTCATGGGAGCAGAAATTTCCTTTAGTAATTGTTAGGGCTTTAACGAGGGTAGGGTCTGATCACACTCCACTGCTTATTGATTCGGGTGAACAAGCTTACTTGGGCAATAAAACAAATTTCTCTTTTGAACTATCTTGGCTACGCCAGGAGGGCTTCGCTGAGATGGTTATTAGAGAATGGACGCGTATTTCACATGGTAACAATCCTATGGAGGTTTGGCAAAATAAGATTCGCCACCTTCGAGCTTTCCTGAGAGGTTGGGCAAAAAACTTTAGTAGTGTTTACAAGATCGAGAAAGCTCGCCTTCTAGAGTTGATTAATACGTTAGACATCAAAGCAGAAACATCTCCGTTAAATGCTTCTGAGAGGGAAGCCATGAGAGATGCAAATGAAAAAAGTAACCAAACTAAGAAGGGATGAGGAGTCCAAGTGGGCTCAGCGAGCTAAAGTTAAACACATTCAAGAAGGGGGAAATAATACAAAATACTTTCATCTCATTGCTAATGGCAAACACCGGAGAAAAAAGATTTTCCAGCTAGAGCAAGATGAAGGAACTATAATTGGACAGGAGAATATTAAAAATTATATTACAACTTTCTACAAGGGATTGTTTGGTGCACCGGTCCAAAATTATTTTTCTTTGGTGGAATCCAAAATCTCAGATATTCCTCAGATTTCGGCTGAGGAAAACGCTATCCTTTCAGCCGATTTTTCTGAAAAAGAAGTGCATGATGCCATCATGCAAATGGAGAAGAATAAAGCACCGGGACCAGACGGGTTCCCAGCTGAATTCTATCAAAAGTTTTGGGATATGCTGAAACTAGATTTGATGAGATTGTTTGAAAGTTTACAAAAGGGGGAACTTCCACTCTTTCATTTAAATTACAGTAATATTATTCTTCTGCCCAAAAAGGAAAATGCAGCTCAAATCCAGCAGTACCGACCTATTTGTCTTCTAAATGTCAGCTTCAAAATCTTTACTAAAGTAGGCACAAATAGAGTTATGGGGGTGGCACATAAGGTGATCAGACCTTCCCAATCCGCTTTTATGCCCGGGAGTCACATTCTAGAGGGGGTGTTGATTCTACATGAGACTAACCATGAACTTCAAAGGAAAAAATTGGATGGTGTTCTGTTAAAAATAGATTTTGAAAAAGCATATGACAAAGTCAAGTGGCCTTTTCTGCAACAAGTTATGCGCATGAAAGGTTTCAGTCCTAAGTGGTGTACATGGATAGAACATTTTGTTAGCCGAGGTAGTGTGGGTATCAAAGTAAATGATGAACTAGGTCATTACTTTCAGACAAAAAAAGGTTTAAGACAGGGAGATCCGCTATCTCCTATCTTATTCAACATAGTAGCAGATATGTTGGCCATCTTAATTGCAAGGGCAAAAGAGGATGGTCAAGTAGATGGATTGATACCACATTTGGTAGAAGGAGGGGTGTCAATTTTACAATACGCTGACGATACTATTCTTTTCTTAAGTCATGACCTGGAAAAGGCTCTAAACATGAAGCTCATTTTATATATGTTTGAACAACTATCGGGTTTGAAAATAAACTTTCATAAGAGTGAACTATTTTGCTTTGGAAAAGCAAAGGATGTGGAAGATCAGTACAGAAACATCTTTGGATGCGAATCTGGATCCTTCCCTTTTAGATATCTGGGCATTCCCATTCACTTCAGAAAGCTGAAAAATGGGGAGTGGAAACTTGTTGAGGATAGGTTCGAAAAAAAGTTAGCAAGCTGGATTGGAAAATTATTATCCTATGGGGACCGGCTGATTTTATTCAATTCAGTTCTAACTAGCCTGCCCATGTTCATGTTATCCTTTTTTGAGGTACCTATAGGGGTACGCAAAAGGATGGATTTTTTTAGATCACGATTTTTTTTTGGCAAAGTGATGGTCATAAAAAAAAGTATAGACTTACTAAATGGAACATCATTTGTCGACCAAAAGATCAAGGGGGGCTCGGGATTGAGGACTTAGAATCCAAAAACAGAAGTTTGTTATGCAAATGGCTTTTCAAACTTGTGTCGGAAGATGGTGTTTGGCATGAGCTAATTCACAATAAATATTTACACTCTAAGTCAAAGTGCAACCGCTCACCCTTCTGGAAGGGACTCATGAAAGTCAAAGAGGACTTTTTGGCCCGGGGATCGTTTAAGGTTGGTAACGGTGAAAGTATATGGTTTTGGGAAGACACGTGGTTAGGGGACAAGCCTCTTTCAAGTCAATACCCATCTCTCTATAGAATTGTTCACCGTAAGCAAGTTTCAGTTGCTTCTATCTTACGAGATGCGCCCCCTCTTAATATAAGTTTTAGGAGAGCGCTAACCAGGGATAGGTGGGACAAATGGTTGCATCTTGTGAACCGGTTAATGGGCATTCAGCTAACAGCTGATCTTGATACTTTTAAATGGGGTTTAACTGTATCAGGAAAGTTTACGGTCAAATCAATGTATTTAGATTATTTAAGTGATCATACTAGATTCCTCCGCAAACATATTTGGAAAATGAAGGTGCCACTTAAAATAAAGTTTTTTATGTGGTTTCTCATGCGTAAGGAAGTTTTAACTAAAGATAATCTTGCTAAGCGGAAGTGGGAGGGGTCTAAGAAATGTTGTTTCTGTGATCAAGATGAGACCATCCAGCATTTGTTTATCTCATGCCCTCTAGCAAAGATGGTGTGGCGTATTGTTTTTATGGCCTTCAATTTATATCCCCCTACTAGCATAAATAATCTTTTTGGCAACTGGTTGTGGGAGTTGATAAAAAAGAGAAAGTGCAAATCCGAGTGGGTGTATGTGCTTTACTCTGGGCCATTTGGAACATACGCAATGACTATATCTTTAACAATGCAAAATCATTCTCCTTTATGCAGGTAATACCTTTGGCTACCCACTGGATCCGTACGTGGTCCTACCTACAGTCAACGGAAAAGCGAGGCGCTCTGGATTTTGGGTGCAACCGGCTGGAGTTGGTTGCACGGGATATGTACAACCGGTGCAGCTGGCGTTTTGATCTTAGGATTTCATGTTGATGATGAGTCACTTCTTGTTGTCCGTATTTTTTAGATGGTTGATTCATGTATCAACCCTGTGTGACCCATGATGTAATCTCCTGTAAGACTCAACTTTGAATAAAACTAATAAAGGCCGCATGCATCAATCGATGCAGAGGCCGGGACTCCCCCTTTTCTAAAAAAAGACTCTCTGATCATCTTGACAACTTGGTCGATCTGGAGAGAGAGAAACATCAGAATTTTTTAGAAGATTGCCAAGCCTATAAACCTGCTTATTGATCAGATTAAGAGCGAAGCTAAACTCTGGTCCGTTGCCAGCTCTGGTCGCCTCACTTTCACGGATGAGCAATAAAAGGATGTGGATCTTCCCCTTTGTCGCCCAAGGGTGAGAGAGGAGCCACTGACGGTTTTGCTTTTTGTCTGATATGCTGCTGTTTATTCTTGTAAGGTCGTGGTAGCTAGTTAGGGCGTGCCAAATCGATTTATATGCATGGCCCCAAGAAAGAGGACTCCTCTGCTTTTTTGTGCGTAAGTGGATGATGATGCGTGTGCGATGGAGTTAGATCCTTTTTCACTGTACTAGCAAAGTGCCCGTGCTTCGCTACGGGAGGAAAAAACCGAGTTTAAGTTTGGATTTAAATTCCGTAACGAATTATTTGTGAATCATTTTGAAAGGGAAAAAATGGTAATGGATTAATTGGGTCATTAAATCATTTTCCAAATTTATAACTTTGGTTCCCCTAGACAGAGGATCTAATTCTTGACATTTAACAAAAGGATTCATTTTAAAAACATTTTTAGAACTAAAGTCTTGAATTATATGGACGAAATGCATCTCTGTATTTTGATCAACTAAAACAGATGCAAAAAGGTAAAGTAATGATGTCAAATTAAACTACATGGTGAGAGCTTTGCATTGATGTAAAGTTTGTTAAATTTGGAGTTGCGGTTTGAAAGTTATGAATTTACGAAGGTTAGTTTGTTCTATGTTTATTTAAACAAAATTTAGAAAACTGATTAATCTCGGCCGTCCGTTCCAACTTAAACGGACGCTCCAGATTTTCCCGTACCTCTTCGGTGGCGTCTTTGCAAAAAGGTCCGCGGGTTTTTGGTAAATCGCGAATAAGTCAGCAGGACGTTCTGTCTATGGATTGCGGGTTAGTTTCCCAGTTTGTCAGGGGGTTTTGTGCAAAATGGCGTTTTGAACCGGTATATCCACTCGGCGGTGGCAATGCGTTGTAATATGACCGAACAACCAGGGGCAAATCCGGAAGAAAAAAAGTCAGACGGGAAGAAGCTTTACTGACTTTATTAGTAGGTATAGATAAGGGTAAAAGTCGGTGTACGATACCTTCGTTTTGGACTGTACTACTCTTCCTACGCAATCAACCCCGCCCAATCATAATTTCCACATAAGTATGTGATTGTCACTATATTAGACCTGTCTTATACTATCGTCGTGCAGCAAGCTGGGTGCACTCTAGCCAACATGGCAACTTACTTACTAATTAGCATAAACCCGTGGCGTGCCAAATCAATCCATATGCGCACGAGACGAAACCGTGTCAAAAGTTGCATAACTGGAGAGTAAAAAGAGGAATTTACTCCAAATTAAAGTTGCATTTCCTACTGAAGGTGTCTTATTTTGGATTAGGTGTGTGACATCGGTTTCTGGTACATGTGCGTGCAAATTTGTGCGCGTGTCAACCCATTTTCAGGGGAAGCGTGGAGAATTCAACCACACGGTTAGCACACATATGCTCTTTAGCCATTTTAGTTAAGAGATAACACGCCTTTTAGTCAACGTATGGGAACTTAATTAAATATCAGTTTATTTCATGATATGCATACCAGTTGTAGACCAATGACTTTAGCTGACAATAAACTTCATTTGGCTACGTAACGTTCTTTACATTCTTCGGCAAACAACGCATAACCCACCTAGGTTGATTAACGAGGAAGTATCACCAATATTAGGGTTAGAGTTGCACAAAAGTAAAAACCACAAAAATGAGTTGTTTTATCACAAAACCATAATTAACCCCATTATCAATGGTTAGGCTCTTTGACATCATATCTGCCATTCGGAACCCACCAGACATACGACTGTATTTCTTTTTAGATTTTTGGAACTTAATTTTGAGCAAAATTGTGCCAAAAACTATATTAACGGGAAAAATTCGAAATACTAGATTTTTTTTGGATTTTCTAATTTACTCCCAATTTTCTAGTTTTCTCAGTGGTAGATTGAATTACTGAAATATTTTTAGATTTTTAAATTTTTGTGTTTAATTGAACAAGCCAGTGTTGTCTGACTATAGGACCATGCATGTCAAAAACACCGTCAAACAACCAAAGCGTGTGATATAGGCCCCGAGAAATAACTTACCTCGGAGTTGTGGCTATATGACTATGATTTTGTATAACCATAACCTAATAGTCGTGGATTTGTGCTATTTGCTCACACTACTAGCTAGATGAGATTGATGGAGTACACTTCAAGACTTTTGGCGGTTGGTTACAGAAACTTCTGATGAATGTCACCACAAATGAACTACAGCTATACTATTTGGCCAAGTCACCATCTTCGACTATATTGACTTTTCAAGGGTACGAGATAAATGGAAATACATTTTACACGGCCGACCAAGATAAAAAGAGCACCAACCAAAACAGTGGTGTTCGCTTTGATGCAATAGATGGCTGCAGTGGGGAAAAGGTAACATATTATGGTTACATAGAGGAGATATGGGAACTGGACTATGGACCTTCATTTAAGATTCCTTTGTTCAAGTGCAAATGGTTCAACCTAGATGGCGGTGTAGCCGTAGACACACTGTACGGAATGACTACAGTGGATTTCAAGAATCTTCAGTACGAGAACGAACCATTCATTTTAGCCAGTGAAGTGGCTCAGGTTTTCTATGTGAAGGACATGTCTACCCTACCAAAAAAAAGAAAAGATAAGCAAGCGAATACATCATACGATGAGCCAAAGCGCCACATAGTTCTTTCAGGTAAAAGAAACATCGTGGGAGTGGAGGACCACACGGACATGTCAGAAGATTACAATAAGTTTCATGAAATTCCGCCCTTCAAAGTGAAAATTGACCCAACCATCACGTTAAATGAAGAATTTTGTCCATGGCTACGGTGCAATAAGAAGAAAGGGACACACACGAAGAACAAGTGAACACTAGCTAGGTAGGGATGTTGTTGGTGATGTGTAATAATTAATATGTATTAAACCTTTTATGTAACCGTGCGACATTTCTGTGCCGTGGTCCTTTTTTCTATTTGTTTTTCTTCTTTACTTTTATTGTGGACTGTTTATTGGTATTAGTTAAGAGTGTGTTCGTAAGTTGTGTGAACCAAGATACAACTCCGATGTGCGATCAACCGTCTTATGCGGAGACGATTTAACATAGAACTAGAGATCTACGTTACAACTTCACTAGTTCTAAATACTGGATAGAACAAATTAAGGTACAACTTGAAATTGCAAAGCATTTGGCGGGAAACGGTGGCGGGAACGTTGGCGGGAAACGGTGGCGGGAAACGTTGGCGGGAAACGTTGGCGGGAGGACACGAGTCGTGACCGCAAAGCCCGCCTTTAGTCCCGGTTGGTAACACCAACCGGGACTGAAGAAGCACACGGATCGTGTGTTTCTTTCAAATGCTTGTGAGCCGTTGGATCAGGGGTGTGTTTCTTTTGAGGGCTTGTGAGCTGTTGGATCAGCACTCCCACCTCATCCACAGGTACACTTTCTAATCGCCTATAAATAGCGGCGTCCCTGCAGCGAACGGCACACAACGAGCGTCTACCTTCGCCACCGAATCCAATGGCTGGATTTAGCCTACCTGCTGGCATGTTCCCTGGCATTATTGTGTTCGTCCTTGTTCACCGGCCAGCCATTGGAGCCACCTCCTCTAGGACGGTGAACAAGGACAACACAACGACGCTGTTGGAAACACAAGCCCTCAGGTAGGTTGAATCCAGCCACTGGATTAGGGTGACGCAATGATGAATTGCCGAGGAGGTGGGAGTGGTGGTGGTGGTGGAAGTGGTAGCCATGCCCCTCGGTCCGATCCAAGCAGCGGCAAGGCGCTCTGATGATCTGCGACATTCCCAACACTTTTTGGGACGGCCGTAGATCATCAGAGACGTCTTGCCGCTGTGGATCGAAGGTCGATTTGATATGCAGGCACTCACGAGCCACATAAAAGGTTTAATACATTATTACACATGATCCAACGTCTCACAAGCGCTTGAAAGAAACACACCCCTGATCCAACATCACCAACATTATTCTACATAAACGGACTTGCTGGCTCGAAGGCCGTAGGATTAGGGGGAACGGCGGGAGGAGCCAGCCCCGTGGGCGGCCGCCCGGTTCTCGCGCGCACGTTTGCGGCGGAGGGCAAGATCCATGGAGGATGAGTCTTTCAGCGCCCAATCCAGCTCGGAAGCCTCCTTCGCCTTGAGCTGGTAGGAAGTCTTGGCTCGCTGGACAGGGTAGTCGCGGACAGACTGGAATGAGGCTTCAATGGCCTCCTGTATCTGCAACCCACAACCCTCTTCCCCGTCGTCGCTCCAGTCGAAGTCGTCGTCCTCCTCCTCCTCCGCGGGAGGAGTGGTGGCGCCTGGTGGAGGTGCAGCGGCGCCAGGTGGAGGTGCGGCGGCACCTGGTGGAGCAGGAGGCCGGTAGCTGGGCATTCCTCTCTACGCCGGGCTCGTGGGCATACGGCGGGATAGGCTCCCGCGGTTGCGCCCAAGCGCGCTCTGCCGAGCACGCTCGACCTCGTCCAGAAGGCGCTGCGGCGGACGTGGCGGATCCATCTCGTGGAGACGATGCGTTCGTGGCTTGGAATGGTGGATTAGGGTTTACCCCGTCGGCGACAATATATAAAGACCTCAAAAACCCGCCTTTAGTCCCGGTTGGTGTTACCAACCGGGACTAAAGAAGCACACGGATCGTGTGTTTCTTTCAAGCGCTTGTGAGACGTTGGATCAGGGGTGTGTTTCTTTTGAGGGATCTTTGAGCTGTTGGATCAGCAGTATCATCACGACCACTTCGTGAGCCACATGACCCGGTTGGTGTTACCAACCGGGACTAAAGAAGCACACGTACCCTATATATAGCCCCCCTCCTCAGACAGGTTACTCACACACAAAACATTCCAGCGTCATTCGGAGAGGCATCTTTGGGCAACCAGCGGCAAGACGTCTCTGATGACCTGCGACCGTTCCAAACGGTTGCAGATCATCAGAGATGTTTTGCCGGACGGTTGTAGATCATCAGAGACGTCTTGCCGCTGCTTGGATCGAAGTGGCGCTCAAACACAAAACATTCCAGCGTCACTCTTCTTGGGCTGTATGCAGGGGAGCCGTGTGTTCTGTTCTATATATCTATATAATCCTTCATTTCATCGACCGAACACAAATCATTCGGTTCCGGGAACCCTCCCCTGAAAGGGGCATGGTTAATTTAGGTACTCGGTTAATTTAGGTAGTCTCTGAAAGGGGCATTTTGTTGTCGAGGTCTAAAACAAAACAGGAAAAGAAACTAGAAACAAAAACAATTCAAAAAGAACTTAAATCAAAGTATATAAAAGAAAACAAATACAACAAAATAAAACGGAAACAACAAAAAAAATAGAAAAGAAACACACCCCTGATCAAAAACCAGTTTGACACCTTTAAATCAAATCAGTAACACCTTTAAAACATTCAAAACAGAAAAAGAAAACAGAAACAACAAAAAAAAAATAGAAAAAGCCTACTAGTCGCGGTTGCAGCCAGCAACCGCGACTAGATGTCCCCCTGGGCTTGGCGCCAGAATTTTGGCGGCCCAGGTAGACCTCTAGTCGCGGTTGCTGGCTGCAACCGCGACTAGAGGTCGATTCCGCGCGGTTTAGTGGGGGAGTTTGCGAAAATTTCGCAAACTCCCCCCAAATCGACGACGCCGCCTCCGGGCTCCCACAACGCGACAACGCCGGCGAAGCCCCTGCTCCGCCGCGCCGTGGTGCCCCCATCTCCCCTGCCTCGCGCCGCCGTCCCAGGTCGCCGTCTCCGGGCTCCCACGACGCGACAACGCCGGCGAAGCCCCCTGCTCCGCCGCGCCGTGGTGCCCCCATCTCCCCTGCCTCGCGCCGCCGTCCCAGGTCGCCGTCTCCCCTGCCCCACGCCGCGCGCCCCTCCCCTGCCTCGCCGCCGCCACGCCCCGCGCTGCCGCCACACCCTCCGGCGACCAAGGGGGCCGCCTTCCGTCGCGCCTCCTTCCCGAGCTTCTCCGGCCGCCCCGGCCTCTGCACCAGCCGCCCCCACCTCCGGCTTCCTCAGCTTCTCCGGCCGCCCCGGCCTCTCCGACTGCAGCGACCTCCTCCGGCCACTTCGTCTTCTCCAAGGTAGCCCTGCGACCCCTGTTGTGCTAGCTGCACTAGTTTCAGTTTAGTTAATTCAGAGCACTAGTTTCAGTTAATTCAGAGCACTAGTTTAGTTAATAAGACTTAGTCTAGCTTAATTAGCTGCATTGGATGCTCGTGGGGATGGACACAAAACTTAGTCTAGCTTAATTTCAGTTGTAATCAGTTAGCAAATTTAGTGTTAGCAATTTAGGTTGTTAGCAATTTAGGTTGTTAGCAAATTTAGTGTTAGCAATTTAGGTTGTTAGCAATATAGTTTGTTAGCAAATTTAGTGTTAGCAATTTAGGTTGTTAGCAATATAGGTTGTTAGCAAATCTAGTGTTAGCAATTTAGGTTGTTAGAATTTAAAATTTATAAATGCAAATTTGACAATGTGTTAGCAAATTATAGATGCAAATTTATAAATGCAAATTTAACAATGTGTTAGCAAATTATAAATGCAAATTTAACAATGTGTTAGCAAATTATAGATGCAAATTTATAAATCAAATTTATACATGTGTTAGCAAATTATAGATGCAAATGTATAAATGCAAATTTAACAATGTGTTAGCAAATTATAGATGCAAATTTTATTGAGTGTAGGAACATTGAGCTATGGAGCCTGGCTATGTGCGAGACGAGGAGAATGAAGACATATTAATGCAGAGTATTTTTGAGCATCGCGATAAAGATGCTGCCGGTGGAGAAGGCGCCGGTGGAGAAGGCGCCGGTGCCGGTGTAGATCTTGATTTTGAGGAATTTGCCTCACAATTTCTGATGGACTCTGGTGAGGGTCTTTTAGATGAAGAAGAAATAACACCCGCCACCTCAAACACCCTCCACCTCGAGGTATATATATGAATTCTATATTTTGTTGCTCACAAAATGCATTAACTGATTTGTATTGCACTTAGTAACGCATTATATTTCTTACTTTAGGCCTCCACCTCGAATAAAAAGGCTAAGAATCAAGCTCCTCGAGGCCGCACGAAAAGAATGACGAGCAAAGATGCAAAGTTACCGATCTATGAAATTGATGAAGAGGGCGATCCGGTGGAACCCCCAGAGAACCGCAAAAAATATATAAGTCAAGCTGGAGTTATTGTTAGGGACTTGGTCCCGATCTCCATACCAGAATGGAATAAGCCGGCGGGCGTTGCCGAGGATGACCCCTGCTATGTCCACAACCATTTGAAAGATTTGTGCTTTGACACACTCTTGGAGCATGTTAACCTCCCGGATGATATTGAACCCACCACGAAGTTGAAACTCAAGCAGTGGACTCTCTCCAAGATGGCCGACGCATTTCGAAAATATAAGCAAACATTATGGGCAAAATATAAAACAGTTGATCCAGATTTCAGTGAAGAAAAACTAGTGAAGATAAGAGATCACTGGGAAGAGTTTAAGGCGTATAAGAAATCGGATGCGGCTGTGGCCCGATCGAACATAAATAAGGCAAATGCCGCGAATAAGGTTCACCACCATAACTTGGGGACAGGTGGCTACAGGTCAGCCATTCCTAAGTGGCTAGCCTTAGAAGATAAAATCTTTGCTAAAGATATCACTCCACAGACATACTACTGGCCCGAAAGGTCCAAATTCTGGTTGTTCGCGCATGGCGCAACGTTGGACGAGGAAGCAGGGAAAATCGTCCCGAAGGTTGAAAAATTCAAGAAAAAAGTAGAAGAAATCGTCCCGAAGATTGAAAAGGTAATAGAGGAAGTTAAACGGGGTGTGTGGAAACCCTATAGAGAGGACGACGAGCTGACACAGGCCCTAGGGAATCCTGAACACTGGGGACGTTTACGAGGCATGCCCGGCGGTGTCACCATTAAGAAAGCGTATCCGCAACACGCTGACACTTATAGAAGCCGTGCAAGAAAGAAGAAGAAGGGTGAAGAGCGGCTAACGGAATTGGAACTCAAGGTGCAGCAACTCATGGAGTCAATTAATAGTCAGACAGGGCCGTCTCAGCAGCAGAACCCATGGATGCTCGATCTCAGCTTAGAAGCAGCGTGGGTTCCACGCAAATAGATGTCGATGCTCACTACCCCGTGGATGATGTCACGGAGAAGACACCATGTGAGCTACATGCACCTGTGGTTAACATATCCACGAAGGTGGCGGACGGCTATGCTTTACCGAGTGACGCCGGAGCAAGCTACCATAATGGTGACATTGCTCCTGGCTATGCTGTTGTCGGGGTGGATGAAATTGCGCCGGGATTTGAATCATTGGCTCTTGAGATTTCTGGAGGTGACGGTGAGGAGACATTGTACGATGTCAAGGGTGGTTTCGTCCAGTGGAACAAGAAATACATCAAGTTCTCAAAGCCACCGACTCAGCAAAGCCCATCCTGCCCGGGTATCGATGAGACACATCCATCTCCGGCACCGCGTGACAGGGACCCCCCACCGGAAATTGATGTAGAGGACCATCTCAGTCAGCACAGTCCATCTCCATCTCCGCCACCGCGTGAGGAAGTGTCCGTAGCGCTTCTCCGGAGAAAGCGCGCGTCTTCCCCGGTCAGGAGGCGAACTAAAAGGGCCACATCGCCTGATCCGAGGTTACCTTGGCAGAAGACTCTCGAGCAAAACGAAGCAGCCGTGGCGGAGTATAATAAAGCATTGTTCGCACCGAAAGTGCCGCCGCCAAAATTTACCGCCGGCTATACTGCACAGGCTATTAATCGAGTCATCGACAACTTATATGTCCCTCCAGAGAAGCCGCCATCTGACTATGACCGTTATATTCAAAAGTCATATGACGCGGTGACAGAGGTGGAGGCGCCGAAAAAAGGTGAACAAGACGCAGAGTCAGTCCCGCCACCGGCGGCAAAAGATAAACAAGCAGCACCATCGGACCCGCCGCCGAAGGAAGCTACAAAAGCAGCACCATCGGTCCCACCGCCGCCGAAGATAGGTAAACAAGTTCCCCAGCTCGGAGAACAACCCGTACGTTCTGTCCCCCCGCTAATTGTCCCGCCGCCGACGAACAAAGATAGTCGAGTTCCCCAGCGCGGAAAACAACTAGTACAATCTAACCCTAAAGCGCCGATGGTGTTTGACTTAGAGGAAATCCGTCGTCTTGCCGCCGAAGCGCAAGTTCCTATAGACGAATATGCTTCGAGATTGAACTTTGAGACTGCACCAACCGCTCCACCAGTAAGTAAATTTGTTATGGGGGAAGCTTTGGTGAAATGCAAGTTACCAAAAAAAATGCGTGCTCTCCATTTTTGGTACTTGAAAGCCGCAAAGAAAGGGACAGCTTCTGTCGTTCTGAAATGTAGGAAAGACGATGAGCACTTCTTAGAAGACTACAACCACATTGTTCGGTTTAGCGAACTTTTTCAGCTATACAATCTGCGGGCACTCGACAAATCTATCATGAGTTCCTATTGCCTGTAAGTGATTTATTTAAGTATTTACCTAGTCTCGTTCATTGTTTGTAATTATTCTCACTTTAATCTTTTGTGTGCTATATTATGCAGATTGAAGATGCTCGAGCTCAAAAAGCTGAACCAGCATGACATTGGGTTCATTGATCCGGATAAATATAACGAAGAAACCATAATAAATCCCTTGTATAACACTAGTAGCTTTGCACGTGCACGCACGTCTCTATTACACACATCTTATGATTCCGTTAAATGACACGTTGACCGTTTTCTTTCTCTAACTTTTGTAGTGCACCATTCCTTCATAGCCTTGCACATGCGCCACCAACTTGGGGACATGTCGTCCTACATCGCGAGTCACCATATCTCCTGTAACTGAAGGCCTTTACCCGTGCCACTGCCTCGCCTGGTCCTCCGAGGCCTACCCTGTGTGCTGACTCAGCTCGCCACATTCCGAGGTCGCCCAGTCCGATCTCCGCGCCCTTTATTTGTACGAAGAATGTTGAAAAGGATGCAAGACAGTGAAGTCCTATAAATAATATGTTCCCATCAATCCAGAAAGTCCTATAATCCTGAATAAAAAAAGATCAGTATGTATAGAATTACATCAATACTATCCGGAATTCTTTGTAACAATCTAGGTCATATGTCATTTTAATTACCTGCTGCTCTTTCATTTAGTAGAAGTTTATTAAAGCGCCTTGATTAAAAGTGATAGATCTACAATATCTAGACTTAATAAGTCTTTTCTTGCTATCAAATTCAACTCCACGCCCCCAATCTGCATCAGAAACATGGCACATACAAGACATATGTCTTTTTGGTTTTGATTAGGCGAGCAGTAGAAGTAACTTAGTGGAACACAAACTTACCTTTCGAGTATATGTGATCTACAAACCTGTGATGACATAAATAAATTACTCGGTACAGTTTTCCCACCTGCAAGTGCGGCGAACCTGGCTCTGCTGACAGTGTGACAAGCATGTGAAATTGCCTTGATGGTGCCATGATGCCTTCCATGGACCTGCGTTTTGTTGCCTGCAATATGCGGTATGTTATATGCTGGTTATCGAGTATAGACATACTTATGCTGCAGGTTCCCATCTATTCCTCTGTTAACTCTGCGATGTTGATTATGTCATCGTATGAAGTTGCAACAAGCAGTCTCATGAAAGAGTTGTTGTATCGCATCTAACATCAAAGCTATATAAGAATTTCATAGTGGACAAAATTAAAACGGGTAATTAGCGAAGCGGCATCTTGTGCTTACCTGCTCCCACACCACATAGCTTCAGCATTCACATCGGACCTCTGAAACGTATGCGGCCGGCGGTCGACGGAGATGGCAGCACGACAGTGGGGCTGCCGATCCTTATCTGTACGCGGAAGACCACTACGCTCGCGTCGCGCTGCCCGGAACCTTGGTCAATTTGCCGACCCTCGATCCGAGCGCGGAGGGCAATCGATGGCTATGAATGTTTGGGCGGTGTGGGGGCGACGATAGTGCGTAAGGACACCGAAACACCCCCGCGCTTGAGGCGTCTTGCTGTGTCGTCCGCGGTGCCTCGAGGCAGAGCTATTCCCACGTGGTCGGTAAGGTTCCGGGCGGCGGCATCGAGGCGTGCGAGGTGACGGTTGCGGCGGCGTCCAGGCATGCGAAGTGGGGATCCGGGATCGCTGCGGCGTTTAGGCGAGTATAGTGCTGTCCGGCGTCAAAGGGAGCAATGGAGATGACGTAGGGTCAAGCGGCGATCTGCGAGGTTGAGGGCAGTAGCGCAAATGAGGAAAGATGGGGCGAGATTAGACAACGATGGGGACGCGCGAGGCGGGCCTCTGGCAGAGTTTTCGTCTGCCGGGATAAATTGCTAAACTCACTTTTAGCAGAGGGTTAGCATATTCTCATTGGTTAGAGGAACCGAAGTGGGCTGAGCGTGAGGCTGTGATTGGCCCAATTGTTCTGTGTACGCTAGGCTGGGTGTACTTAGCAATGAATATGTTTGCTTGTTTAATAGTAGTAGAGAAGAACACACCGGATGATTTGCTAAGGGTGTTCAAGCGATACCGCGACAAAAGAACTATATATTGGCCTTACCACTTCGGGTAAGTTTTAGTGTCTTCTACACATTCTAATTTGCTCACCCGATGTTAAGTTTAACTGATGAGTTATGCATGACTGTGCGCAGCTACCACTGGATTCTTCTTGTCATTGAACATCGCAAAGGACTTATTCATTCACTTGACTCATTGAGGTATCATCCTGACAAATACAGGAGTTGTTTCGACTTACTAGCAAGGTACATTCATTTCTTACCGCCTCTGTCATTCATATCTTGATGTCAAGTCATTAACGAATAAATCATTTGTGAATGTTCTTTGTCGGGCAGCGTTTGGGCAAGGTTTGTCGAGGAAGATCCTGCAGGTGGGTGGCCCAAAAAGCTGGATTGGAAGTTGAACAAGGTAAGTACTGCTACCTACGTCCACACAACATTCTCATGCATACTTCATTATTATTGATTGAAATCTATTCTTGTATAGTCTTGCTTGGAGCAACCAAAGGGAACTGAGTTATGTGCATACTTCGTTTGCGAGTATGTACATGTACTAGTCACCGAGAAATGGAATATGAAAAGTGCAGACTTGTCAAAAAAGCGCTGCAAGCTACCATTCGAGCACCGCTTCAAAGCAATTGGAGAGGAATTGGCGGGATTTTACCTTTCGGAGGCCTTATCGGAGAAAGGAGAGTACTACGATGCTGAAAGCATGAAAGCGTTGAAAGCGTGTAAATAACTTGTTGTTTTGCTTCAACTCTTGTACTACGATAACTCTTGGCGCATCAACTCTTGACTACGATCTAAAAGTATTACTTAATTTAATTGTATGTGTTATAAATATGTGCATCGACTTCATACGACACGGGAACGGTTACGACGTGGAAAACGTTACGGTAACCGTCACCGTTACCGTAACGGTTACCGTAACCGTCACCGTAACGGTTACCGGTTACCGTTACGGGAAGGTTACTAGTGAAACCACGGTTACGACATGGGACACGGGAACCTATAACCAAACCCCGGCATATATAAACCCTAAACCCTGCAATTAAATCGAAAAAAAAAATCCAAAAACCCTTCCCGGTTGGTTCTACCAACCGGGACTAAAGGTCCCAACACACCACGTCCCCACGTCCCCCACGTGGAGGGACCTCTAGTCCCGGTTCGGAACCCGCCGCGACTAAAGGGCGGGGGCTTTAGTCCCGCCTGCTTAGTCGCGGTTGCCAGGCCGCGACTAAAGGGGCTCTGGAACCGCGACTAGCGGTACTTTTTCTAGTAGTAAGCTCGACTGATTGGTAAGCTCGTTGTCGAGTTCGATACGCATGTATGGATTATGCTATAACACGTCGAAGATCAAGCAAACTTGTGCGGGGGGACACGAACGAGAGCCGATGCGACTCCTCTTGTTCGACTCATTACTTGTGTGTTGCGCCAAATGGAAATGTATCGAGCTTTCTTGAGCAGCCGTGTTTCCACAGTGACAAGAGTAGTGTGCCTTGTGCATGTGTGCTCGAACCAAGAATTAAGAAACAGTAAAACTGAACTGCTAGCTACGGCTTCTTACAACGATTTGACACTTTGAACCATCAGATTGGCTAGTGTACAGTTATACACACTATCTGCCCACGCCTATAGCACAAATAAGGAATCAAAACCTTCTCCTAGCGGGAACTGCAAAAGACGAGCGTCGTTAGGCAGGAAACCCGGCCGACGCACGCTTCGCCGTCACGCAGGGAACAAGGTAAGATGCATGACTCATCATTGCCTACCTGCCGGTCTGGCCCGTGGTATAATACTATCGTCGTCCATCGAGCAGGGCAACTAGTTACTTAAGTACAAACCCCATGCCGTACAAAATCGATCTATATGCGCGGGAGACGAAACCGTGTCAACCTGTGCGTTTTTGTGCTATGGCCCCAAGAAAGAGGACTCCTCTTCTGCGTTTTTGTGCGCAAGGGATGATGATGCGTACGTGTTGTTCCTTGGCTCCGTTGAGGCTTGAGACCCAAATAGCGGGAAAATGGTTACGGGTACCTGGCGCCATGTACTAGTTTTTTTTTGGCAAGGCCCGTTAGGTTCGTTTCGATTTGGTATGAGTAAGTAATATTCGGTGTACGATGCCTTCAATCAGGCCCCCAATTATAATTTCTACGTAAGTGTGTGATAGACTGATAGGCACTAAATTAGAGGTACAGTCCGTTAGGCTACCTATACCCTTTCGCGCCGCCCCGCGCGGCGCCGGGAGGGAACCTAGCCGCCGCCGCCGCCCTAGTCCCCCAACCTCGCACCCTCCTCCCTCCCCCGCTGCCACCACGGGCGCGGCCATGCAAAGCCTGGGCGCTGTCGGCGGGAGGGGTGGGAGGGGGGGGGGGGGGTCTCCCTTTCGTCCCCGAGTGGTGAAGGCCGACGCGGGTTGGATCCGCCGAGCTCGGGCGTGGCGCGGCCGCCGGGCGCCATAGAAGCGTCGTGGCCTGGCTTCGACGATGTGGGTACCCGGCCCTCCAGTGCAGATCGACGTTCTCTAGCGGCTCAAAAGGGCTATGCGCGGGGAGGATCCAGCCGAGACGTTGGTGAAGGATCCCGGGAGCTGCTCACCTCTGGTGGCGTGCCATGCCTGGCATCCTGCCACTGTTCGCGGAGGATCTTGAGGGGATGATGATGGCTGGTGAGAGCCAGGCTCCGATGCGGCCGGGGCCGACGATGGCGGCGCGCGCGGGCGTCGTTACCTTGATGAAGGTGTCGTCGATGTGATTCATCCGCCTCCCGTCCAGTTATTTCCGGGGAAACCCAAAATCTGGTTCTACAGATCGGACGATGGCGGCACTTTCGGTGTCGATTCTCCCTCTTTGGGGCATCGTTTTGGAGCACGTAATGCCTGGAGTGGTCTCCCGGTGGAGCGGAGTTTCATCTACCACGACGAAGACGGCAGGTCTTGGCGGCATGGTGCAGCGAGGACTCGACGACAGTCGTGATTTGGTGGACTTGCGCAGGGTGGGGGCGTAGCCTGGCGAGAGTTTTTGCTTCGATCGACACGCTGAAGTTGGGTTGGAGGAAGATGGTAGAGGCGATTTCCGAAGCGTGTGCACAAGGCGCTATCTCTGAGTTGGCCAAGGGAGCCGGCGACGGCTGTAGCCGGGGCACAAGGCCTCGTTTCGTCTGTCGTTTGTGCTAGATTGTGGTGTTTTCACTGTTTGGCGGCTTTCACTTCTATTCGTACGTTATAAAGCTTTTGCCAGCTTTTATCGAATAAATGAAATAAAGGCGTATTCATCTCTTCGATGCAGAGGCTGGGACTCCCCTATTCGAAAAAAGTCCATTTTTGTGTATGCACTTCTAAATGAGAGACCGATCGAGCTACCTATTACTGGGACCGCATAATGCTGCAGAGGATGCATAGCTGCAAAAGGAAAAACAAAAACAGACAAGCCGCACTGATCTATACACACTCTGATCTCGTCAAGTGTTGGTCGCCGGGTTTTGACGGACCCACTCATGCATGATCAGTTCGTTCTTCGAAAGATTACAGAACAAACACATGAAAGAACTCGAAGGGGCGTTGGAGTAGCCGTCCATCGCCGGACGGCGGCGCGAGGCGAGCAACAGAGGGGGCACATGGAGTTTTCAGGCCGACGGTTGGAGCTTCACGCACGGCGTGTGGTTTTGCAGCGCGCGGTAGCCGGCGACCAAAATAGGCCGCACGTGATACCGCAATAAATCGCACGCTGGATTTTTTTCTACAACGCCCTATTTCACAGCACCTTATTCTGCTCCCCGCGTCCAAACCGACGGTTTTTAGTGCGCGACGCTATTTTGCAGCGCCTGTTGGAGATGTTCTAAGTACAAAAAATACCGTTGGCATACTGACGTCGTGTGAACAAACTGGACCACCACGTGGCAGATGGTATGATGGCGACCACCCTCGGCATAACATGTCGATGGTTTCTATTTGCCGACGACCTACCAAAAAGCGCTCGACATATGTCGTATATGCCATTGGCCCCGATAAAACGCCATCGGGAACAACACGATTTCCGATAGTGGTTGAAGCCATGGACAGATCTACAACTAGCTAAGGGGTGTACGAGACATCGGTATAATTTCTATCCGTAGAAAACAACCTTGTGTACACATCTTAAAAGATAATTTTATCTAGCGTGGCACCGTAGACACCTTGATGCTCTAGCTCAGGTCCTAATTGAAGCTAGAGGCTACTCTACTTGGCTGACATTTAACAGTCCCACCAACTTTGTTAGCAGCTTGAACTCATGTCGCTCCTTTTCCCGTAGTCGGTTCCATGGTCCATTATAAATAGAAGAGCCAGTTGTATGTAGCTCTTTCACTACAATCAAAGGAAGAAAGCAGGTGTTTTATCACCAAGGAGAATATGTTGATTGCTGAAAAACCCTGTAGCCTAAAACAGAGGAGAGAAAATAAATACTTGCTTAGATCTGCATGCCGTTTAGGTCTATTCAGCCTTCCAAACTCAATTTTCCGCGACCTTCGTGTCTAGTGTAATTTTAGCGTATCGGCTAAATGGAAATGGGAGGCTTCGGGAATGATGCGAGACCGAACGACTGGTAAGCTCGTTGCAAACTGGATACCTACGTATGGATTATGCTATAACACGTCGGAGAACCCCTAGCAATTGTGCGTCTGGAGGCGGAGAGCGATGCGACTCCTCTTCTTCCACTCATCACTTGAGTGTTGCGCCAAATGGAAGTTTATCAGTCGAACGTTCTTCACCGGATCGGCAGCCTTCAACGGTGACAAGAGTAGTGTGTCTTGCATGTGTGCTCGGACCAAGAATTAAGAAGCAATAAACTGAACAAGCGAGCTACAGCCTCTTACGGCGAACAAGAGAGCCGATGCGACTCCTCTTCTTCGACTCATCACTTGAGTGTTGCGCCAAATGGAACTTTATCGATCGAGCGTTCTTGGCCGGATCGGCTGCCCTTCAATGGAGTTAGATCCTTTTTCACTGTAAGAGTAAAAGTCGGTGTACGATACCTTCGTTTTGGACTGTACTACTATTCCTACTCAATCAGGCCCGCCCAATTAAATTTCTACATAAGTATGTGATTGTCGCATACTTATCGTCTAGATGCAGAGACCGGGATACCCCATTTCTAAAAAAAAAGTATGTGATTGTCACTATATTAGACCCGTCTTATATACTATCGTTCGTGCAGCAAGCTGCAGGTGCACTTTAACCAACATGGCAACTTACTTACTACAGTATTTAGCACAAACCTGTGACGTGCCAAATCAATCCATATGCGCACGAGACGAAACCGTGTTAATAGTTCATAGTTGCATAACTGGAGAGTAAAAAGAGGAATTTACTCCAAATTAAGTTGCATTTCCTACCAAAGGTGTCTTATTTTGGTTAGGTGTGTGACATCGGTTTCTGGTACAAGTGCTTGCAAATTTGTGTGCCGTGTTCGTGTCAACCATTTTGAAGGGAAGCGTGGAGAATTCAACCACACGGTTAGCATGAATACGCTCTTTAGCCTTTTTTAGTTAAGAGAGAACACGCCTTTTAGTCAATGTATGGGACCTTAATTAAATATCAGTTTATTTTATGATATGCATACCAGTTGTAGACCAATGACTTTAGCTGACAGTAAACTTCATTTGGCTACGTAACGTTCTTTACATTCTTCGGCAAACAACTCATAACCCACCCAGGTTGATTAACGAGCAAGTATCACCAATATTAGGGTTAGAGTTGCACAAAACCACAACGAAAGAGTTGTTTATCACAAAACCACAATTAACCCAATTACCATTGGTTAGGCTCTTTGACATCATATCTAACATTTGGAACCCACCAGACATACGACCGTATTTCTTTTTAGATTTTTGAAACCTAAATTTTGAGTAAAATTGTGCCAAAAACTATATTAACGACATTTTTTTGAATTTCTTTGGATTTTCTAATTTACTCCCATTTTCTAGTTTACTCAGGTATGGTAGATTGAATTACTGGATGCATTTAGATTTGTAAATTATGGTTTTTAATTGAACAAGCCACGTGTTGTCTGACTAGAGGACCATGCGTGTCAAAAACGTCGTCAAACAACCTAAACCGTGTGATATAGGTCCCGAGAAATAACTTTCATCAGATTTTTGGTTGTGGTTATATGATTCTGATTTTGTAAAACCATAACCCAATAGTAGTGGTTTGTTGCTATTTGCTCACACTACCAGCTAGCAGTTATTAACTCATCTATCTATCTATATCTCTTATAAAATTAAACCCCACTAACATGTATTAATGATTCTCTATCTCAACATGTAAGTTATCCACATCATCCACTCTCTTAGCTAATCAATTGTCCATGCCATCTTCATTGATATTTATTAATCTCTACATGCAAGCTCCACATTATACAACCATAAAATTGTTAATTTGTAATATACACTCATTTCATCTCGATTAAAATTTAATAACTCGACTATGACAAAGAATTTCATATTCCTTTAGACAACTTAATGTATAAAAAACCTCTTGTAACCTTTTGTCGGATAGTAGTGGGTTAATTTAGGCCTTAAACCTATCAAGGCCTGCACCACTCCTTCGGCCCACGACGTCCAAGATTCCCCGCCAGCAGCTCTCTTCCAGAAGCTTCTCCACCGACCTAAACACCTGTCGTACCGCACCGAGGCTCTATGAAGATCTACCCAAAATGCAGGCTACATTCAAAGGAAGGCTAACGAAGGCAAGACTTCACGCGCAAGGCAAGACAGAAACCCTAGGCACATCGAAGGCCGGGCACCACCTCGAACTATATATACTGAAAAACATGACGAAGACATGACATCCATTGCACGCCTAAACTCTGCCCCCAAACCTCTCTGTAAACCCTAGAAACTAGATCCAAATCTATAATCTCCGGCCGAGACCTTGTATAACTCGCCGAGATCGCCTTTGTACCTAATTTTGTAACCACTTCATGAATAACGTCTAAGAGATCTTCATCTACATTGTCTACGACTCAAACCTGTTGGCTTGCACCTCCTGCCGAACAAATAAATTTGCTTATGTTCTCCGGAAGTAAGATTGTCGTGGGATCGTAAATCACTATCCTTCGACACCTTTTTTTTACACAATATAATTTTAGGGACTCCCGCTGCAATCGTGTGCGGTGTCAGAGCTTAATTACCCTTCTAAGGCTAAGGACACTGTGTAGCTAGGGGGTGCACGAGACACTAGCTTGGTATAGTTTTTATCTTTTCAAAACAATACCGTGTGTACACCTCTTAAAAAGAAGATTTTATCTGGTGTGGCACCAGTAAACACCTTGATTCTCAATGATCTGCCACCGCTCCTAGTTGAATCTAGAGGCTACTCTCATTGGTTGACAATTAACAGTCCTCACCTACTTTGTTAGTAGCTTCAACTCATGGTAGTCGGCTCCATGGTCTATTATAAATAGAAGAGCCAGTTGTATGGTAGCTCTTTCACTACAAATCAAAGAAGAAAAGTAGGTGTTTTATCACCAAGGAGAATATGTTGAAGCCCCTGTAGCCTGAAACAAAGGAGGGAAAGTAAAGACGTTCTTAGATCTGCCGTGTATCTATTCAGCCTTCCGAACTCATATTGTCCGCGACCTCTGTGTCTAGAGTATTTTTAGCGTATCTACTAAATGGAAATGGGAGGCTTCGGGAGTGATGCGAGACCTGTAAGCTCGTTGTGGAACTGGATACCCACGTATGGACTATGCTATAACACACGTCGAAGAACTCGTAACAATTGTGCGACTTGAGACGGAGGGCCGATGTGACTCCTCTTTTTCGACTCGTCACTTGAGTTTGCGCCAAATGGAAATTTATCGATCGAGCTTTCTTGACATGATCAGCGGCCTTGTATGCATGTGTGCTCGAACCCAGAATTAAGAAACAATAAAACTGAACTCTACGGCCTCTTAGAGCGGTTTGACGTGAGCCATCGGATTTGCTAGCATACAGTTATACATACTGTCTGCTCATGCTTATAGCACAAATAAGGAATCAAAACCTTGCCCTCGCGGAACGGAAAAGACACGCGCCGTTAGGCAGGAAACCCGGCCGACACACGCTTCGCCGTCGGAACAAGGTAAGATGCATGACTCGTCATCGACTGGCTGCCTGTCTGGCCCGTGTTATAATACCTAAGCGAGCAGGGCAACTTACTTACTTAATTAGCACAAACCCTGTGCCGTGCAAAATCGATCTATATATATGTGCGGGAGACGAAACGCGGTACCGGCAGTTTTGTGCAAGTGGATGATGATGAGAGGGAAATGGTAACGGGTAGCTAGCTAGCGCGTAGCAGAATAGAGTGATGCCATCATGCCCGTTAGTTAGGCTCGTCTCGACATGCATGGATTTGGCGTCAGATTTAGTATGTGATTGGATCTTGGATTTTATAGATTAATTGGCCGGTCTGGTGTTTCACTCTTCTTTTCACGAAAAGAAGCACTGGAGCATTTTTCTCTGCAAGAATAAAAGTCGATCGGTGTATCATGATATGATACAGTTTCGTTTCGGGCTGTACCCTTCCTACTCAATCAGGCCCCCCAATGCATAATTCCTATATAAGTATGTGATAGATTGAGAGGCACTATAGCAGAGCTACGTTTTTGTGTATGCGCTTCTTATGACAAATGCGAGACCGATCGAGCTACCTATTACTGGGACCGCATATATAATGATGCAGTCGATGCATAGCTGCAAAAAAAAAACATAAACATGCAGGCCGCAATGATCTATGTTACTGTAGTACAGAGTACGTACTTTAATCTCGTCAAGTTTTGGACGCCGTGTTTTGACAGATCCACTCATGCATGAGTGAGTTCTTGGAAAGATTACAGAACAAACACACGAAAGAACTCCAAGCGATCGTGTATCCGCTAGCTTCCGCAACTAACTATTTGTTACAGTTCAATTCAGGTCTACAAGACCAGGACCATGAAGCAGATCGATTAGCCTATTTTTTCAGTGACGTCACTATTTTGACTGCTCGAGTTGCGACCATTGTTTGAGTAAGCACCGTGTTTAGCGCCCCTTTTTTTTTTGGAATTGCTTCCGTTATTGCTGCCGTAGATATATCTCAGACCTTTCACGGAAGTCGTGAAACACACGATTTAAAATATTGTTGCATATGCAACCTTGTTCACGTCATGCATCCAATTTGGCCTTTACCAGTTAACACAAAACCTACAAAGTTCATTTGAAAATCCTTGAACACAACTTTGTGCACCTTTTCTTTTCTTCTTCTGCTAACAGCAGCCTTTTGATACTCGGCTGGGTCGCTGGGACCGTGCAAGCCTCTGTACCGCGGAGATCAGCCACATGTTTCCTGAATTCAAATATTCAGGTCGATTTTTTCACCGGACGCCATGTCCTGAAATTAAACATTTTGATATTTCACTGCCGGTTTTACGTCGGCTGCCCGGTCAGTCGGGGATCTGAGAAACAGCCAAATCATGACTGATATACATGGAGCTAGAGACTTATTTATCTCTTTCTATTTTTCAGGTCTCCTATCAAAATTGAATTCATTTGGGGTACGTAGAAACACATCTCCATTCATCGGACTTCTTGTCGCAACTAATAAAAGTGCACGCGCAATGCACGTTTTGTCTCAACCGTTCCAATTGATCATCCATAGACAATGCATTCTTGGCTAATAAAATTCACGATTCATTTAAAAGATATAGAAGAAGTTAGATTGAACAGCTAGTGCCGGGGGAATAAACAACTATCTCCATCAACGGAGGAACAAGCGAGGGGTGCGTCAAGTGGACCCCTCTCGCCCCTGCTCTTTAACTTCGTAGTCGAGGCCCTTTCCGCTATGCTGACTAAAACATATGTTGCCAGCCATATCAAAGGTCTTTTTGCCGGGGGTATGTCGCACCTTCACACTAGTAGAGAACCCACTTCTAGTACCGGTTGTAGATGGCCTTTAGTACCGGCCGCACAACCGGTACTAAAGGGTCGGCACTAAAGGGGTAACCCTTTAGTACCGGCACCTAAATAAAACCGGTACTAAAGGGTCTCCACGTGGGCGCACAGGCGAGTTCGACCCTGAGGACCTTTAGTACCGGTTTGTAATACAAACCGGTACTAAAGGTTCCTGCTTTTTTTGCTTATTTTTTCAGGGGGGTTTTGGTTTTTTTTCTTTTCGATTATTTTTCGGGGTTTAGGGTTTCTGTTTTTTTTCCTTTTCGCTCATTTTTCAGGGTTTCGGAGGAGATCGCGTATAAAGTACTCACTACACATATAAAGTAGTCATTATACACATACAAAGTACTCTCGTCACATATAAATTTAAGTACTCCTAATTAATTACAATGGAGCCGGTTCCCTTGTAGCATCGACTGCCGGCGGTTCCCTTGTAGCATCGACTGCAGGGGGTGGAGGTGGTCTTTCGTCAAAGTAGAATTCACCGAGTTCATCTATGACATGTGTAAGTAAGAATCCCGCCAATTCCTCCGCAATAGCTTTTACGCGGTTGCGTGGTAGGAGCTGGTTTCGCTTGTTTGACATCTTTTAAAGAAGGAAATAAAATCAGCTATGATCGAAACTAAACACAATTGATGCATGGTGGCAAAATAAAAGTTGTGTATGATGTTCACGTACCTCTCGATTTCTTACACTCTTGCTCTCTCATTGACCTTCGTGTGAATGTACTCGCAAACGTAGTATCCACATAGTTCTGTCCCCTGTGGTTGTCGCAGACACCACTATATATACAAGAATATAATTTAATCAAATAATAATCAAGAGAATGATAATGGTATTAGAAAGATACACGTAGTAGTACTTACGTTGTTAGACTTGAACTCCAGCTTTTCTGGCCATACACCGCGTTCTTCCGCTTTGAACTTTCTGTAAACCCTGTCCGGAAAAGAAAATGAATTGAGTAGTTATTACTTATACTTTTGATATCCGGAAATGAACGAAAGAGGCTGATATAGTGCGATTGAAATTACCTCTTGAGCATTAGACGCACGCTTTTGTATTCATTTTGATCTTTCCTTAGTGAGTCCCAGACTTCAACTTCTCCTTCCTCGAGTCTAATGATTAGCAGAATGTAGTGGAACCTGCGCACGTTTATATACGCAGGTATTCAGAACTTATCGATTACACTTTATATCGGGGAAGCAAAATAGAATGTGTAGAAGACGGTAAAACTCACCCGAAGTTGTAAGGAAATAGTATTTCCTTTTTGTACTTTGTCGCTTAAAGAACGTTAGCAAAACGTCTCTGTGTTCACGGGATTTTCATCCACGGTCTTTACATGAACTTTATCCGGGTCAATGAAACCAATGTCCCAGATTCCTCCGAGTCTGCATTCACGTATCTTCATTCTGCATAATTAGCGTACAAAAGAATTTTGTGACGATAATTACAAGCAATGAACGAGAGCTTATAACTATAAATAATTAAATTACACGAATAAATTACTTACAGATAATAGCAGCTGATGAGAGATTTGTCGAGAGCACATTGATTGTACATCTGAAAAAGTTCTCGGAACTCAACATGCACACAATATTCTCGGAAGTAGTGTTGTTCCTTAACCGCCGCCATGAGATAGAATTTCCCTTCTTTTGCGGCGGTCATGTACCAGCGATTCAAATTCCATAACTGTGTTGTTAGCTCGCTCGGATTTTCCACCATAGGCAGCCCGAGTTCAAAATCAAATCGTGGGGCAATCTCCGCCATGGGGTAACCTGAGTCGCCAACGACAACTTCTCCATGCCCGATTTCCCGAGTTTGTGCTTCTTGTTCTCTGAGCTGGGCAACTCCTTTCCCGCACAATTTCTCTTGCTCATTCTGCGAGGAAAGTACCTTGTCAATACCTCGCTCGTAGTCTGAAATGGGCGGAGATGGAGGGTCATATAGGTTGTCAACGGTGTGATCTTTTACCTCATTTGGTATAGTCTTCAGAAGTTCCTTTATGGGGTCAAGTCTTGCCTCCACTCTTTCCTTCTTTTTCTGCTCAAAAAATGCTCTCGACCCTTCACGTAGGCTCTCAGCTATTTCCTGCTGAGTCATCTCAGAAGTTAACTTCTCAGGAGCCTTGACTTCCTTGGGGTTCTCAGGAGCCCGCACACTTTTTCCACGTTTGTTGACAGGGGTGGACGACGGGAACAGCTTCCGCTTTGTCAAGTTACTAGTGGGCGCATCAGTCGGCTGACGGGACAGCGCGGGAGATGGACTCGCGGCGGGCTCCCAATTTTCGTGGGGGGAGGCGGGTGGACTTTGATGTGGTGAATGTCTAACGGGAGGAGTCAGTGGCCTTGGCTCCGAGTCTGGAAACTTGATGTATTTCTTCTTCCATAGAACGATACCAAGCTCAACTTCTCCCAATGTCTTCTCGCCTTCAGCTCCAGGAATTTCAAGACGTATTGCGTTGAATCCCGGCATAACTTTGTGACCCCGACACGAGCAAATCCAGGCGGAATCACACCAAAATGGAAGGTTTCTCCAGGTTGATGTCGTAAAGCATAGCCAGTCGCCACCGGATAAGTAATGTTCATCATCGGCGCATGTAACTCACAATTTGTCTTCTCCATGATATCATCCACGGGGTAGTGAGCCGCCGATGGTTAGCAACTGGTTCATCAACTGCAGGATCTTGTAGCTGCGTGGAACCCACGCTGCTTTTCCGCTGAGATGGGCAGGCATCGCCTGCAGGATCTTCTACTCGCAGTTGAGATTCCCTGGTCTGGGTCATTGAGGCCAGTTGCTTCTGCACAGCCTGCACCGTGCGTTCTAATGCAGTAACCCTCTCCGCCTCCCTCTTCTTACTTCTGCAATGTTTTCTATAAGTTGCAACGTCTTCCGGAAACCCTTCAAGAAAACCAACCCCGCCTCCTCTGGCTCGACATCGCCCCCAGTGTTCTTTATTCCCGAGGGCTTGTGAAAGCTCGTCGTCCTCTCTATCGGGAACAAATTTTCCCTCCTTGACTAGTACTATGACTTTTTTTATTTTTCTGATGACTCTTTTAATTTTTCTCCGCCATTTTCCCTTTGCAACAATCAGCCCTGTTTCTGGGTGCAACACTGCCCCATGTGCGAACAACCAGAACTTGGACCTGTCGGGCCAGTCATCTGTCTGTGGAGTGATCCCTTTTAGTCGCAGCTCGTCTTCATAGGCTTGCCACTTAGGCAAGGCAGTCTTGTAGCCACCTGAGCCCAAATGATGGAAATATTTCTTCTTCGAGGCATTCAACTTATTTTGTGTCGATCGGACCACAGCGACGCCCGAATTCTTATACGCCACAAATTCAGCCCATTCATCTTTTAGCTTCTCTAGATGTCCAGTGAAAACTATATCTTTGTTCCCATATTTTCTCCACAATGTGTTCTTCCAGTTGTTGAATTGCTGGGCCATCTTGCTAAGAGTCCACTCCTTGACTTTATCCTTCATATTCTGTGGGAGATCTGCCGGTAGCTGAATTTAGACATCATCGACTCCCAAAGGGTCTCTTTAATTCTTTGCTCGAGATATTTTGCGCCTTTGTTGGCTTTCTTCGGCTCATTCCATTCTGCCACAGTGATCGGGACCATGTCCCTTACAAAAACTCCGCACTGACGTACATATTTATTGTAGATTCCATCGGGTTTCTCCGGTTTGCCTTTGAAGGTAACTTCGTCGATCGACAACGTTGCACCTTCCGGGAGCTTTAACCCTTGGGCCGGGCCTCGTACGGATTGACGACTTAGATCCAGAGGGCTGAAAGAAAAATGTTTCGTTAATAAGTGCGCATATAAATTAATTAATGCATCTAGCTATAGTGATCAACAAGACTTAAAATATACCTTCTTCTTAGCTAGTGATCCAAACGGTTCTTCTTCTTCGTTGTCGTCGTCTCTGAATTTTTCTAACTCAAGTCCCTCACCGGAGTCATTCAAACATTTCGCGCGGAATTCTTCGGCGTCTTCTCCGTCGGACGAATCTTCTCCATCGGAATATTCCCCATCGGAATTGGGTCCGGCAGCGTTGTTATATATTATTTGTTGGAGACGGTCTTCTTCCTCCAAATCTCGGACGAAGGTGGGGGCATCGTCCGCCATAGCTCAATGTCACTGCAAATTTTGAAACTTAGCAATATTTCTAACATAGCAATATTTCAAACTTAGCAATATTTCAAAAAAAATTGCTAACTTTCAAAATTGCTACACTAATAATAACCTAAACAATAATATTTTTTTTGCTAAACTAAACTTCACTAAACAAGAAACTTTAATAATAATCTAAACAATAATAACCTAACAATAAACAAAATTGCTAAGTAAATACAACTACACTAAAAACTTTAATAATTCAAATTTTACACCTAATAATTAAACTACACCTAATAAGTAAATATAACTATACTAAAAACTTGTAAAAAAGAACTATACTAAAAAAAAAGGGAGGAGGCCTACCCCTAATTTTGTAAGTTTGCTATAAGTTTTCTAAATAATATTAACCTAATAACAATATTAATAATCTAAACAATATTAACCTAATAACAATATTAACTTAAAAAAACAGTACTAAAAAAGAACAACTAGTAGACATAAAAAAAGACTTAGCTAAACTAAACTTAGCTAAAAAAACAGTACTCAAAAAACTTAGCTAAACTAAACTTAATATTAACTAAAAAAACAGTACTAAAAAAAAACAAATTACCTTGATGGTGGTGTGGCCGGCCGGAGTGGAGAGAGCAGCGCTGTGGAGCACGCGCGGCGGCGGAGTGGTCGCGCGGGGCGTCCACGGCGTGGAGTGGGTGCGCGCGGGCCCCCGAAATGGCGACCGGAAATGGCGCGGCGGCCGAGAGGGTGCGCGCGGCGGTCGTCGGAGTGGGCGCCCGGGGCGTCGACGGCGTGGAGCGGGCGCGGGGCGTCGACGGCGTGGGGAATCGACGGCGCGGACGGCGGGGGGCGTCGACGCGCGAACGCGGCAGGGCTTCGCCGGCGTGGTGTCGAGGAGCGCGCGGGCGTCGTCGTCGTCGTCGAGCAGTTAGCGAATTTGGGGATCGATTCGATCGATCCCCTGCTTTAACTGCAGAACAGCCCTTTAACACCGGTTGTATTCTACAACCGGTTGATAGGGCAAAGGTGTCCGATCTTTCGATGAGATGAGATACGTCGATTCTGGTGGAGTTTGACCTTGGCGATCCGACTACTACGCACACGTACGCAGCGCCAATGCAATCGCTAAACCAATCTCCCGAGGTTACCGAATCCTGCAGAAGCACGATCGGCCTGACCAATAGGTCTAGTTCTACCTGCGATCGAGGAACAAGTAAGAACCAATATTGCAATCAAGAATTGCGGATATAAGATGAACTTTATTGAAAAGGTGGGATTCCGTAAGCGGTCTTAATCTGGTCGTTGGACACAAATCGAGATCACGAAGATGCAGCAATATGCTAGGCAGTCTTTTAGCTAAACAAAATCCGAGTCTAAACGAAACCCTAGTCGATATATAAGGAGGAAAGGAGGGGGTTTCGGCCAGCCTTGGGGGAAGGCCGAATCCAACCCTTGGAGGACTTTCCTTCCTTAATACGGACTCTAAAAACGCACTAAAACTCCTGGTTCGAATTACATGGCCCATGGCCCATGAATAAAAGGTGACGCAGCACCATATGTGACTATGGACGAGATTATGAAGTGTAGACTTGATGAATTCGTCCAAGTCTTCAAATGTCATCATGGTGGCTTCAAGTTGTTGTATCTCCATTGGTGGCATCATCCTCTCCCTTGTTTCCACGCCTGCGGCTATCTCCATCCACGTACATGCTCCATAGCTTGTCCCTCTCGTCCATGCTTGGTCCATCATTCCTAAGAGAAACAAACACATCTACTTTAGGCAGCATCATATTCTCATGTACATTAGGAGTAGCTTGTAGAAACAAAAGTACCTGTCGTTGTAGTTGACGTGCACGAGCCCTAGTCAACGGTCCTTGTAATTGAGGTGGTGCAGTAGTTGTGGTTGCGTCAATGGTAGGGATGTCCTCATCATGCTCCCCTTCTTGAATTGAAGTCGTCCTCGACGCCAACTCATCATTTTCTCCCAAGTATGGCTTCAAATCTGCAATGTTAAATGCGGG
This sequence comes from Poa pratensis, assembly GCA_947311845.1. Lineage (NCBI taxonomy): Eukaryota > Viridiplantae > Streptophyta > Magnoliopsida > Poales > Poaceae > Poa > Poa pratensis. The sequence goes on from CAMZMU010000049.1 coordinate 32,963,877, forward strand.
ACTAACCCCAAACTCTGCAGGCAGCTCAAGTTTATATGCATTATCATTTATTTTCTCCAACACTTTAAATGGACCATCAGCTCGTGGCATTAGTTTAGACTTGCGCAAATCAGGAAAACGATCCTTGCGCAAATGCAACCAAACAAGATCTCCTGGGGCAAACACAATATGCTTTCTTCCCTTATCCCCATACATTTTGTACTTAGCATTCATTCGTTCAATGTTCTCTTTAGTTGATTCATGCAACTTAACAATCATTTCAGCACGTTGTGTAGCATCAAAATTATGTTGCACCGTAGTTGGAAGAGGCAATAAATCAATAGGTGCACGAGGAACAAAACCATACACAATCTCAAATGGGCACAATTTAGTAGTAGAATGCAACGAACGATTATAAGCAAATTCAACATGAGGCAAGCATTCTTCCCACTTTTTAAAATTCTGTTTTAACACAGCCCTAAGCATAGTAGATAAAGTGCGATTCACTACTTCAGTTTGTCCATCAGTTTGGGGATGACATGTAGTACTAAACAATAATTTCGTCCCCAACTTAGCCCATAAACATCTCCAAAAATGGCTAAGAAACTTAGTATCACGATCAGAAACAATAGTATTCGGCACACCATGTAAACGCACAATTTCTCTAAAGAACAAATCAGCAACATGTGTAGCATCATCAGTTTGTGACAAGGAATAAAGTGTGCCATCTTAGAAAATCTATCCACAACAACAAAAATGCTATCCCTCCCCTTCTGAGTGCGAGGCAATCCCAAAACAAAGTCCATAGAAATATCCTCCCAAGGAACACTAGGAACGGTAGAGGCATATATAAACCATGTGGATTAAGGCGAGACTTAGCTTTTTGACATGTAGTGCAGCGAGCAATAAACCTCTCAACGTCTCGACGCAAGCGTGGCCAAAAGAAGTGTGCAGCAAGCACGTCCTCCGTCTTCTTGACTCCAAAGTGCCCATCAATCCGCCTCCGTGAGCCTCCTGCAACAACAAAAGACGAACGGAACTATCTGGGATGCATAGCTTGTTAGCACGGAACACAAATCCATCATTGAGGACGAATTTGTTCCATGTTCTACCTTCTTTACAATGCTGCAATACATCTTTAAATCAGCATCATGCACATATTGTTCTTTGATGGTTTCCAAACCGAAAATTTTGAAGTCAAGTTGAGATAACATGGTATAGCGACGTGACAGCGCATCAGCAATTACATTATCTTTACCCTTTTTGTATTTAATAACATAAGGAAAAGACTCAATAAATTCAACCCACTTAGCGTGTCGACGATTCAGTTTTGCTTGACTACAAATATGCTTCAAAGATTCATGATCAGAATGGATAACAAATTCTTTCGCCCATAAATAATGTTGCCAAGTTTCTAAAGTCCGAACAAGAGCATATAATTCCTTATCATAAGTAGAATAGTTCAGACTAGCCCCACTCAATTTTTCACTAAAATATGCAACAGGTTTGCCCTCTTGTAATAACACACCTCCCAACCCAATTCCACTAGCATCACATTCTAGCTCAAAAGTCTTATTAAAATCAGGAAGTTGGAGTAATGGAGCATGTGTTAACTTATCTTTCAATGTCATAAAAGCATCCTGTTGTGCAACACCCCAAACAAAGGGCACATCCTTCTTTGTAAGCTCATTCAGCGGCGCTGCAATAGACCCAAAATCCTTGACAAAGCGCCGGTAAAACCCAGCAAGGCCAAGAAAACTCCTCAATTGGGTTAACGTCAAAGGTGAAGGCCAACTCGAAATTGCTTCAATTTTTGCGGGATCCACTTCAATGCCCTGCGCTGTAACAACATAGCCAAGAAACGCAACTCGATCGGTGCAAAAGGTGCACTTCTCAAGATTACCAAACAATTGTGCAGCACGCAACGCATCAAAAACAGCACGCAAATGAGTGAGATGCTCCTCTAACGACTTGCTGTATATCAAAATATCATCAAAGTAAACCACCACAAAACGTCCAATGAAAGCACGTAAAACTTCATGCATTAATCTCATGAAAGTACTAGGAGCATTTGTTAACCCAAAAGGCATAACTAACCACTCATAGAGACCAAATTTAGTTTTAAATGCTGTTTTCCATTCATCTCCCAATTTCATACGAATTTGGTGGTAACCACTACGCAAATCAACCTTGGAAAATATGGCAGAACCACTTAATTCATCAAGCATATCATCCAAACGTGGTATAGGGTGTCTATAACGAATTGTAATGTGATTTATAGCCCTACAATCAGTACACATGCGTGATGAACCATCTTTCTTAGGTACCAATAAAATCGGAACAGCACAAGGACTAAGAGATTCGCGAATATACCCTCTATCGAGTAGTTCCTGAACCTGTCGTTCAATCTCTTTAGTCTCCTCTGGATTGGTACGGTAGGCTGCACGATTAGGAAGTGAAGCTCCTGGAATCAAATCAATTTGATGTTCTATTCCGCGAATTGGTGGCAGCCCCGGCGGCAACTCTTGTGGAAAAACATCCACATATTCCTGCAAAAGGTTAGCAATGGCAGGGGGCAAAGAGGGAGGCAGATCCTCAAATGAAAACAGTACCTCTTTGCAAACAATGGCATAACAAACAGATGTAGAAACATCCAAAGCAATAAGATCAGATTTGCTAGCAAAGAAACATGGCTTTTTCAAACGAATTTCATTTGGAAGTGCTGCACTAGATTTATTATCTTTAGAAAGTGGCATCACTTCATTAGCAACAATCTGATTCTCACTTTGTTGTTTCTTCTCAGTTTTAGCTCTACTAGCTCTAGCAAGATCATCTTTTAAAATTTGTTCAGGAGTCATGGGTTTAAGACCAATTTTCTTTCCATTGTGCATAAGAGTGTAATGATTAGTTTTACCATTATGAACAGATTCTTTATCAAATTGCCATGGTCTACCAAGTAACAACGAACAAGCTTGCATGGGCACAACATCACAATCAACAAAATCAGAATATGTGCCAATGGAAAAATGCACTCGCGCCGTACGCGTTACCTTGAGTCTACCTGTGGAGTCGAACCATTGAATATGGTATGGATGGTGATGTTGCGCGTGGATATAGAGAGCTTCTCCACCATCTCCATGCTTACCAAATTGTTACAACTCCCACCATCAATGATGATCCGAATAGCACGCTCCTTGACAACCCCACGAGTCTGGAACAAATTATGGCGTTGATCATGCTCAGCTTGACTCAATTGCACACTCAAAGCACGCTGTGCGACGAAGCTCTTGTAGGAATCCGCAGCTTCGGCGGCCATAAACTCGACGTCTTCCTCCGGCTGTCCATCGTTCCCTTCCTGCGCAGAAATAAGAGCAAGTGTTTCCTCATCATAATCACTAGCAGAATCATACTCACCATCTTCACGCACGATCATGACGCGCTGTGTCTTGCACTCTCGCTCGATATGACCATAACCCCAGCATTTGCGACACTGAATGTCCCGTGTGCGGCCCGTGGAGCCCGCAGAAGACGCCGAACTCCTGGCAGGAGCAGCTGATGGCAAGGCGGTGTCGGTGCAGGAGCACGTGTGAACGGCGTGGTGGACTTGCTGGCCGAAGGAGGTGGTGCAGCACTCGGGAAGCGGCATCTGGCTGGCGTGATGTCCATGACGATGTACGCCCTGCAGAAAAGTTAGGTCTTGGCCGTGGCTCCCTATCCTGCACTTCACGTTCAGCTTTGCAAGCAAGATGAAACAAACGAGTGATAGAATTGTACTCCTTATATTCTAAAATTGTTTGAATTGGTTTATTCAGCCCCCCAAAAATCGTGCAAACATAGCTTCATTTTCCTCAACTATACCACAACGAATTAAACCAGTTTGCAATTCTTGATAATATTCTTCTACTGATTTTTTCCTTGTTGCAAACGTGTCAGTTTTTGAAGCATTTCACGCTGATAATAGGAGGTACAAAACGAGTGCGCATAGCAGCTTTTAAAGCAACCCAAGTAGTAGGAATATTATCATGATACAAGCGACAATGTTCAGACCACCAAACTGAAGCAAAACCAGTAAACTCACAAGTGGCAGCACACACACGCCTATCCTCAGGGTATTGTAAACATGCAAAGCGTTGTTCTACCTCTAATTCCCATGTAAGATAAGCATCAGGATTATATCTACCCTCAAAAGGAGGAATTACCAATTTTAGCTTAGCAACATGTTCGACATGTTCGTCATTACGCACCTGAGGTTGTTGCTGCAGGTTGTTGCGAGGGTGTTGGTCACGCACCTGAGGTTGCTGCTGCAGGTTGTTGCGGGGTGTTGATGTGGACGCCCCCGCGGTTGCTGAAAATTGTCTACCTCTGTTTCATAACCGTCCAAGTGAGCGTCGATGCCAGGGGCTGCAGACGCACGTGAAGTGTTGCCTGGCACATGAAACAGCTCAGGTATGCGTGTCTGTAGCTTATCCAGCAACTGATCAAACTTGCCAGTCAGATCAGTCACGGCGGTGTTGACGCCGTCAAATTTGGTGTTGAAAGTGCCCTCTAAGCCGTCGAGTCGGTCCATGGCAGTGCCAAGTCGAGTCTCGATGTCCTGAGTGTGGTTGGACACCATCTTCTTGAAGTCCTCATAAATCTCCTTGTTCGTCTTGTTGTCTAGGTCGTCTGCCATGATTAGTAGAAAGCAAGAAACAAATCACAAGTATATGTTCCTATGAGCTACTAATATGGTGGTAGTCACGGAATCCGTCAAGCAATATACAAGGCCCTTACAAATTCCTTACCACGCAGGATAGCGTCACGGCAACCGCGAAGATCAGCACCTCAGAAATTGGCAAAGCGATTACCAGGAGAGGCACAATGCACGTAGTAGAAATATGTGGAGCTGTAGGAGGCTTTATGGTAGCAAGAATTAGCAGTAATCAAATCAGGAATGCAAGTTGAATAAACGCTCAAAGACGGTACCGTGCTGGTCCTAGGCTAGACCGTACTAGAGACGCGAGCCTATAGCACCAACAAAGTCAAGGCGCGGCAACAACAAGCACAAAGGAAAAGCTCAAAAGCAAGATATAAGTGAAATCACAGAAATTTCCGAACTTTTTCCGCAAAAGTGGCAAAAACTCCACCTTCCCGAACTCTTTTGGCAATTCTGAGAGATTTTTTGGGCAATCAACGACGTAGTGTTGGGGTTGGATGCGGAACTTTTTTCTGAGAATTTTGAGTGGTCGAACGTCGAAAACGGAGTTCGTATGAATTAGTTATGATTTTTCAAAGTCCGGACAACCAAAACTGAGAAAACCTGCCTCAATTCGGACTGTTTCAGGGCTGACTAGTGGAAATCGTGGTCAACCCGACTTGGATGCGGATTTGACTTTTTTTTTTTACAAGTCTAAACCGACACAAATAAAGGAACCACGGATGGAAAGTATCAACAACGGATCACGGAAGAAAGGAACGGAAATAACGGAACCCTAACCCTAAACTGGCGGCGGTGGTGAAGGGAGGGTGGCGGCGAGTACGTGGGTGGCGGTGTTGGTGGGTAGATGGATGGCGGCGGAAGGCTGGTGGGTGGTGGCGAGATGCGAGTTGTGCGGCGGCGGCAAGACAAATATGCAAAGAACTCGAAACTCTAAAGGAACTAGACGCTAAGACCAGCAACTCGACACGACGATGCAGACGAAAATTCAACAAAGCAATGCACTGAAAAGAAAATGCGAAAGGCCCGGACTGGTTGTAGGACGGGATGAACTAACCCTAATTGTATTTTTGGCTTTTTCGTGGACTGTAGGTATGAAGATGCAATCTACACTAGTAAACAGTAAAATCTCACCGAGCAACCTGAAATCTGATACCACTTGATAGGGCAAAGGTGTCCGATCTTTCGATGAGATGAAGATACGTCGATTCTGGTGGAGTTCGACCTTGGCGATCCGACTACTACGCACACGTACGCAGCGCCAATGCAATCGCTAAACCAATCTCCCGAGGTTACCGAATCCTGCAGAAGCACGATCGGCCTGACCAATAGGTCTAGTTCTACCTGCGATCGAGGAACAAGTAAGAACCAATATTGCAATCAAGAATTGCGGATATAAGATGAACTTTATTGAAAAGGTGGGATTCCGTAAGCGGTCTTAATCTGGTCGTTGGACACAAATCGAGATCACGAAGATGCAGCAATATGCTAGGCAGTCTTTTAGCTAAACAAAATCCGAGTCTAAACGAAACCCTAGTCGAGATATATAAGGAGGAAAGGAGGGGGTTTCGGCCAGCCTTGGGGAAGGCCGAATCCAACCCTTGGAGGACTTTCCTTCCTTAATACGGACTCTAAAAACGCACTAAAACTCCTGGTTCGAATTACATGGCCCATGGCCCATGAATAAAAGGTGACGCAGCACCATATGTGACTATGGACGAGATTATGAAGTGTAGACTTGATGAATTCGTCCAAGTCTTCAAATGTCATCATGGTGGCTTCAAGTTGTTGTAGTCTCCATTGGTGGCATCATCCTCTCCCTTGTTTCCACGCCTGCGGCTATCTCCATCCACGTACATGCTCCATAGCTTGTCCCTCTCGTCCATGCTTGGTCCATCATTCCTAAGAGAAACAAACACATCTACTTTAGGCAGCATCATATTCTCATGTACATTAGGAGTAGCTTGTAGAAACAAAGTACCTGTCGTTGTAGTTGACGTGCACGAGCCCTAGTCAACGGTCCTTGTAATTGAGGTGGTGCAGTAGTTGTGGTTGCGTCAATGGTAGGGATGTCCTCATCACCGGTACTAAAGGGTCTTTAGTACCGGTTGTAGAGTACAACCGGTGCTAAAGGTGCCTTTTGGGCCGCGGCGAAAACTCCCGCGCGAAGCCCAGCCCTTTAGTACCGGTTGTAGTGTACAACCGGTACTAATGGGTTTTTTGAATTTTTTTCTCTAGTTTTTTTTCTTTCTTTTGTTTTCTGTTTTTTATATCTATTTGGTTTCTATTTACTTTCTTTTTTGTTTCCTTCCAGCGCTTGGGAGCCATTGGATCAAGCGGTGTGTTTCTTTCGAGCGCTTGTGAGACGTTGGATCAGGGTGAGCCCGACTGTAGTCCCGGTTGGTGTTTCCAACCGGTACTAAAGAAGCACACGGATCGTGTGTTTCCTTCCAGCGCTTGGGAGCCGTTGGATCAAGCGGTGTGTTTCTTTCGAGCGCTTGTGAGACGTTGGATCAGGGGTGAGCCCGACTGTAGTCCCGGTTGGTGTTACCAACCGGTACTAAAGAAGCACACAGATCGTGTGTTTCTTTCAAGCGCTTGCGAGACGTTGGATCAGGGGTGTGTTTCTTTTGAGGGATTGTGAGCTGTTGGATCGTGAGCCACATGACCCGGTTGGTGTTACCAACCGGGACTAAAGAAGCACACGTACCCTATATATAGCCCACCGCCAGGAATTCCAGCGTCACTCACTCACACAAAACATTCCAGCGTCACTCGGAGAGGCATCTTTGGGCAACCAGCGGCAAGACGTCTCTGATGACCTGCGACCGTTCCAAACGGTTGCAGATCATCAGAGATGTCTTGCCAGACGGTTGTAGATCATCAGAGACGTCTTACCGCTGCTTGGATCGAAGTAGCGCTCAAACACAAAACATTCGGGTTTCCTAGCTATGCCCGACACTGAATGCAACGACATTCGACCGTGAATCAGTGTCGGGCTGTAGCTAGGAGAAACCGTGTGTTTTGTTTCCCAGGTTACTCACTCATATATTCTACCTTGTGCTCAAACACAAAACATTCGGGTTCCCTAGCTACGTCCTGCAACCGTTTGGTCGGATCCAAGCAGCGGCAAGACGCTCTGATGATTAGCAACATCCCCAACACTTGTTGAAAATCATCAGAGATGTCTTGCCTATCTAGTCTTTAGATCTCTCTTCTGAGTTTTCAGGACATAGTTACATAAAAGGTTTAATACATTATTACACATCAGCAACAACATCCCTATCTAGTGTTCACTTTTTCTTCTTCTGTGTCCCTTTCTTCTGATTGCGTCGTAGCCATGGACAATCTTCATCATTTAACACGGTGCTTGGGTCAGTTTTCACTTTGAAGGGCGGAATTTCAGCAAACTTATTGTAATCTTCTGACATGTCTGTCTTGTCCTCCACTCCCACGATGTTTTTTTCCTGAAAGAACTATGTGGCGCTTTGGCTCATTGTATGATGTACCGGCTTGCTTATCTTTTCTTTTTTTCGGTCTGGAAGACATGTCCTTCACATAGAAAACCTGAGCCACATCATTGGCTAGGACGAATGGCTCGGTTTTGTACGCAAGATTTTTGAGATCCACTGTAGTCATTCCGTACCGCTTGTCTATCTCTACCCCGCATGACAGGTTAACCCATTTGCACTGAAACAAAGGGATCTTAAAATAAGGTCCATAGTCAAGTTCCCATATATGTTGTATGCAACCATAATATGTGTCCTTTGTTCCATCATCGTTTGTTGCATCAAAGCGGACACCACTGTTTTGGTTAGTGCTCTTTTTGTCTTGGGTTTCCGTGTAAAATGTATTCCCATTTATCTCGTACCCTTGGAAAGTCAATATAGTCGAATATGGTGTCTTGGCCAACAAGTATAGCTCTTGTCCAACAGTGTTGTCATTAATGAGATGTGTACGCAACCAACTGCCGAAAGTATCCACGTGTTTTTCTTTAATCCAGAAGTCAGTCTTCTCCGGGTATTCTGAGCGTAAAATATCCATGTGTTCCACGATATACGGAGCCACCAATCTGGAATTTTGTAGAACTGTGTAGTGTGCTTGAGTGAAAGAATGCCCGTCCATACTTCTTGTTGCTTTCTTTCCTAGCGTGCCTTTTCCACGCAGTCTCCCCTCATGGCGCGATTGAGGAACACCGATGGGCTTAAGATCTGGAAGAAAGTCAACACAGAACTCAATGACCTCCTCTGTTCCATAGCCCTTGGACATGCTTCCTTCTGGCCTAGCACGGTTATGAACGTATTTCTTTAAGACTCCCATGAACCTCTCAAAGGGGAACATGTTGTGTAGAAATACAGGACCGAGAATGGAAATCTCTTTGACTAGGTGAACTATGAGGTGCGTCATAATATTGAAGAAGGCCGGTGGAAACACCAACTCAAATCTGATAAGACATTGGACCACACCCGTCTGTAAACTTGGTAGAGTTGCTGGATCGATTACCTTTTGAGAAATTGCATTCAGGAATGCACATAGCTTGACAATGGGTACTCGAACGTTTTCTGGTAGAAGCCCCCTCAATGCAACAGGAAGTAATTGTGTCATAATCACGTGGCAGTCATGAGACTTCAGGTTTTGGAACTTTTTCTCTGCCATGTTTATTATTCCCTTTATATATGACGAGTAGCCAGACGGGACCTTGATACTGCTCAGGACTTGAAAAAAGATCTCCTTCTCTTCTTTGGTAAGAGCGTAGCTGGAAGTACCTTGATACTTCTCTGAATTCAGGTTGTCTCTTCCATGGTGCGTACTTTGCTGGTCCTGCCGTGCATCCGCTGTATCTTTCGTCTTCCCATACACGCCTAAGAAGTTTAGCAGGTTCACGCAAAGATTTTTCGTCACGTGCATCACGTCGATTGCAGAGCGAACCTCTAGGATTTCCCAATAGGGTAAATCCCAAAATATAGATTTCTTTTTCCACAAGGGTACGCGCTTGTTTGCGTCTTTCGGAACATTTAGACTGCCAGGACCCTTTCCAAATATTACTTCCAAATCCTTGACCATGCCATATACAACATCATCATCACGGCGTGTAGGCTTCGTCCGGATATCTGCCAAACCTTTGAAGTGCTTGCCTCCGTTTCTTACGTGATGCATGGTTGGAAGAAACTGACGATGCCCCATGTACACAATCTACTCAGAGCAGGCCAATCATTGATGGTTACAAACAGCAACGCTCGTAGGGGAAATTCCTCTTGTTTGTACTCATCCCACACACGTACACCTTCGTTTGACCACAACTGTAAAAGTTCGTCAACTAATGGCCTCAGATACACATCAATGTCATTGCCGGGTTGTTTCGGTCCTTGGATAAGCACTGGCATCATAATATACTTTTGCTTCATGCACAACCAAGGGGGAGGTTATAGATACATAGAGTCACGGGCCAGGTGCTATGACTGCTGCTCTGCTCCCCAAACGGATTCAAGCCATCTGTACTTACACCAAACCTTAAGTTCCTTGCGTCAGCTGCAAAATCCCCAAACGCACTGTCGATTTTTCTCCACTGAGACCCATCAGCGGGGTGTATGAGCATCTCGTCTTCCTTACGGTCTTCTTTGTGCCATCGCAACAACTTGGCATGCTCTTTGTTTCGGAACAAACGTTTCAACCGTGGTATTATAGGAGCATACCACATCACCTTCGCGGGAACCCTCTTCCTGGGGCTCGGCTCGCCCTCAATATCACCTGGGTCATCTCGCGCGATCTTATACCGCAATGCACCGCATATCGGGCATGCATTCAAATTCTCGTACTTCTCACCGCGGTAGAGGATGCAGTCATTGATGCATGCATGTATCTTCTGCACCTCTAATCCTAGAGGGCAGACAATCTTCTTTGCTTCATACGTGCTGTGGGGCATTTCATTATTCCTCGGAAGATTCTTCTTAAATATTTGTAGCAACTCTTGAAATGCCTTGTCAGATATTCCATTCTTTGCCTTCCACTGCAGCAATTCCAGGGTGGTACCTAGCTTTTTCTGGCCATCTTCACAATTTGGGTACAACGGTTTTTTGTGATCCTCTAACATGCGCTCCAGCTTTGACCACTCGTTTTCAGTTACGCAGTTCATCTGTTCATCACGAATGACCTGACGAAGATCATCATCGTCGGACTGATCAACAATGACCTCATGCTCTTCCCCCATTGTAGTATCACCGTGTTCATCAGAGAACACGGGATAGTTGTCATCATCCCCTTCTTCAGGGTTTTTCATTATAACCCCTCTTTCTCCGTGCTTGGTCCAACAAAAATAATTGGGCATGAAGCCTTGTCGCAACAAGTGGGAGTGTATGGTTCTTACGCTCGGGTAATTCTTGTTATTCCGACATTCATCACATGGACAAATCATAAAACCATTATTCAGCTTGTTTAACTTAACCACATCGAGAAAACGATGCATGCCATCAATGAACTCGGGACAGCGTCGATCACCGTACATCCATTCTCGGCTCATCTGCATTACATAAATATATCAAAAACCATTACACCAGCTAAATAATGAATAGAGATACGTGACCAAATTAATTTATACAAGTTCATCACATTAAAATCAAAGTAGAGTAGTGCCCAAATGTAATACATAGTTCTCACGAAACATACATCAATCGAAACTAACATACAACTATCTAAAGAATTTAAATCCAACAACAAATGCGATCAGAATCGCAACCAAGGTAACTATTGAACCAACAGCATAATGATACCAAGCCTCTTGACTAATGGCATATTTTCTAATCTTTTTAAGCTTGGCGCGCATTGCATCCATCTTCCTCTCGTGAGCAGCGACGACGTCGGCAAGCTCGACCCCGTGAGCATCAACGATGTCGGCAATCTTCAAGTCCAATTCCATCTTCTCTTCTAGGCATTGGAGACGAAGATCTTCACTTATCTTCAATTTTGCTCTCAAATCGTCGTTTTCTTTTTTAAAATACTCGACAATAGGGTCGGCCGGAATTTCTGGTTCAACTACCTCCTAAATAAAAAAATATCTACGTCAAGTTGGTCGGCATGATTGTTATAAACACGAAACAAAATAAATAGTTAAAAAGATATACCACATCCGAATCATAGACCGGACGAGGGCCGAAGGGGACGGATATCAAAACCATGACACTATACATATATAAAAAAAACATAAGAAAATTATACAAGAAATAATTATGCATTTAAATCATATAACTAACAATTTTTAAAATAAAAGATAAAAAAAGAGGCTCACCGAGGTGGTGTCGGCGACGGAGCGGCGCGGGCGATCGACGGCGGTGAGGATCAGGGACGGGACGACACTATATAAAACCATAAATTATACTTCAATTCGAGCTCAAAATGCATATAAAACAAATGAAATCCCTAACTTAGTCATTTCATCAAACACCTTGCAAGCACAACCAAAATCAAACTTGCTAAACTTGCACGAAAATGAGCTAAACTTAAAAAGCCGGAAGAGAAGATGAAGAAGTTGCTAACCCTTGTATAGGGTGCCACCAATCTTGACAAATGTTGGAGAAAAAATGGGTGACCTAGAGCTTGGGAGAGCTTGGGAGAGAGGAAAAATGGGGTTGGGGTCGAGTTGCTCCAAAATGGAGCTGGCTCGGCCGGGGTGGAAGATATAGGCAGGACCTTTAGTACCGGTTTTATTTTCCAACCGGTACTAAAGGGCCTGCCGTGGGGCCACTGACCGCGGCCTGCGGGGCTGCACCCTGTTAGTACCGGTTGGTATTAACAACCGGTACTAAAAGTTGTCCTTTAGTACCGGTTGTTCATACCAACCGGTACTAAAGGTCCTCGCCGCGGGCCCTTGCTGGCGCCCAAGCACAACCGTGCTAATGCCCCCTTTAGTACCGGTTTTTGTTGCAACCGGTACTAAAGGGGCGCACCAATGCCTCTGTTTCTACTAGTGTCAATACACCGACGATACACGGATCTTGATCCAAAATGAGGAACTTGGCATTGCTAATCTGAAATTTCTGCTGCTTTGCTTTGAAGATATGTCCGGACAGAAAATCAACTTTCATAAGAGTGAAGTGATTATTCTGGACCAACCTGATCACAAACAACACATAATTGCTAACCTGCTGAACTACAAACTGGGAGAATTCCCTTTCATCTATCTGGGTTTCCCAATCTCAGGCCGAAAACTTACCATTGAGCAGTGGAACTACCAAGGTGGAGGTTTGGATGGGCATATTACTGTCCTCGGGGAGGGTGGCCAATTCTGTCAAATTCATGCTTGGATGCTCTTTCTACCTTCCCCATGGGCCTTTTCCTTCTGCAAGATGGAATGCATGAAAAACTCAATGCCATTAGAGCCAGATTCTATTGGGAAGTATCTGACCCTAAACGCACCTACCATATGGTCAATTGGCCCGCAATGTGTCGCCCAAAAGTCTGCGGGGGTCTTGTGCTCACCAACACAAAGAACATGAACAAGGCACAAAAGCTTAAATGGATTTGGAAGTTGTATACCGAAGATGGCTCGCTCTGGGGCACTTTGGAAAAGTAGACACTAATGCTCGAGGAGATCGCTGCCTCCAGAGAACATGACGGGGACGGGAACCAGAAGACCTTGCTTTCTTATGCTGAGCAATAATCCATTGCCAGAACACTCACGTTCCCACAGCAAAAAATCATGTTGTCAAGAGGGGCCTCCATAGCACCAGAGATTATAAAAACATTTGAAATGTGGGCAACTTTAAAATTTCTAGCATAGATCATGAAACCAACCTTTTTGGAGGAGACCGTGAAGGAGAAGACTCTATCCCTCAAGAGAGAAACCTTGAGATGCCACAAAAACCACTAGTGGCTGCTTCCAAAGCCAGAGAAACCGATTCTTCATCCAGACAAAAAGACGATCTTCCAAAAGATACCACCATTACAAATGACCAGAAGATGTTGTAGGATGCACTGTTTGACGAAGCGATCTCCAAACTTCCTTCGAGAAAGCCATACCGGAGAAAAAATCCAAACCAAGAGAGATGGCTGCATATGAACCGACATGAGATGCAGAGTGGAAAGCCTAGACGAAGGTGTGTGGAATGATTGGATAAAAAATGGGAGGATGCTGCTGGAGGTGGGAGATCACCGACAACGGCGGCTAGGGTAGGTGGAGGCAAGTGGGGTGTGGAGGGGAGCCATTCTGCTCTTGCAAAAGTTTACATTGGTCTAGGGACACTTCCTTTAGAAAACTCATTTCTAACAACTCCAAATATTTCAGAAATTTGGGTCCGCCCTGGTTGTAAGTTGATGTAGTTGTTTTCTAGATATCACCTATAATGAGTATTTTCTATTCCATGACATTAATTTGGAATAATCATTATTTTAATCAAAATTTGATATGGAATTTTTACGTGAATAAGAAGTTATAGTTTCTGGGATTTCTGATGGGTTTCCATCATTCTAGCAAAATTTATACTTACCATAGAATAGAAATTAGTATTTTCGTGTTGGTAAGATGTTCACATCAATGTTTTTCCCCAGGGTCTTCCGAATCTTACGGAGTGGTGGCATTAGATAGACAACTACACCCACAGAGTATCCAAGCTTAGTGACTCACGGAGAACCTGCTCCGAGACTCCGAGCGGGCGCGGGAACCTACGTCTAGACTATGGTGTGTTAGAGCAAGATTACAAGTTTTTTTTTTGCCCCTAGCCTCTGCATCCAAATGATGCACACATCCGTTTTTATATTAATAAAAAAAGTGTCAAGCAAGATTACAAGTGTGTCAGGAGAATTACACCTATGCAGTCAAGCAATCACCTTGAGGTAAGATGAGACTCACTAGCTCTTTCCCAATGTCTACAATTCCGAGTAAAATGGATTGACATTCTACATCCACCACGTGCATCCGTTCATCTCGATACACCCGTTGTAACACTTGTTGCATATGTATCTATTCCAATGTTTTCTTAAACACGTAAAGTGGTTGTGTATGAACTAATAGATAAGCGAATATCAAGTATATATATTGAAGGATTGATATGAGGGGACATGTTTCTATGCTTTAAATGTTAGTGATGGTGTAAGATGTGGTGTGTAATGTCAAATATTTTCTTTGGTTTTTTCATAGTACATTCTTCTGCATCAAAAGAGAATAAATATTATGCACATGGTTCTGTAGCGTTGTATATATAGGTCAATGCGAATATAAGTCACATAGTGTATAACACAATCCGTGGATGAATGCCAATCATATATACAACTATACACGTGTCACTTATTTTTGTGTGCCTTCACATTTAGTCGCATAGTCTCTTTACTATGGCATGCACATTTGTTAAGTCATCTCTTGCAATTCACGAACACTAATTGGCACATATCATGGGTTTCATGATTATTTTTATTTGTGAAGGGTTCCATGATAATTTTTTATACTGTACATCTAAATTTTATGCTCCATCGTTTTTCTTCTCTCGAGTAGAAGTTAGGACAAATCCCGTTGACAGATGGACGAGGGAGATGATTTATTGTTTTGTTGTGGACGAAGTGTATTTTTAAGGAAACCAAAAATATTAACGATACCCTGAGAAAGAGCTAGCTGAGGTTGCTGAGATAGAAGAAGGATCAGTGATATAGTGCAACAACTTCACGCAATCATAATATGTCAATTTATGATTCAGTTCTTATCTATGCAAGGGAAATCCCTCCTTAGTGACGTCGACAAAAAGACAACATTATCTATACGTTAGAAAGGTGCTAATGCGGTTTTTTTCTTCGCCCTAACAACAAATGATTATCTAGCTAGGTGGAATAGAAAATAAGATTGTTGCTTAAATAAAAGAGGTCCATGTTATTGTTTTGTTCATGAAACATCCAATGTCTGAGACCAGCCTGGGTGAGAACAAAGGGTACAATGTCAGCGACATGACTCCCATCACGGAGCAGGATTGATGCCTCATCAGTGTTTTTTTTTAAAGATTTTTTTGTTGAACCGTTAGTCCACTATGCCACTTGTTATATGACTAGCTAGTGGGCCTGGCATGCCACAAATGCTGTCCAAGGAGCTAAACTGCGAGGTTTGGATCTTGTGAAAACCTTACCCCGAGGTTATTGTTTAATGATAAAATTTACATCCATTGTGATTTCTTGGGACCATAACCACGATAGTCATGGTTTGTGATATTTGGTCTTGATTAACTACTATCTAACCAGTTTGTCGGCGAGTACATAACCCAGGAGCTACGCATACTGTCTGGCCAAGCTTAGCACGGTTAGGCAGGAACCAGGCAAACGCTTCGGTGTCACACACGAAACAAGGTAAGGTTCCTCGCCATCAACCTGCAGTCTGTCTGGCCCTTCTTCTCTAGCCGGTGCCCTTCAGATATTTGAGAAACATAGCCAAATCATGATTTATATGCTTGGAAACAGAGCCTAATCTCCTTAGAACATTTCAAGTCTTCTGTCAAACTGGACTTCAATCTTGTATTAGAATGATAGACTCGTTAACTGGTTAGCTATAAATGATAGACTTCGTAGCACGTCATTGGTTTAAGGTTACAAGAATAATACATTCCTAGGTTCAACTTTGGCTATCTCGATCATCCTTGTACGAAATATTTGGACAGATTTTTTCCTTACATTGGAAAAAAAAAGATGGCGTGGACCACCACAGCACGATGTGTACCAGAGATAAGAAAGGTTCCAGATGACTACTTTTGATGTCTTCTTTTATCCGTGTGATTCAAATATATTTGACGCATTTATGTAGGTAGTTCGAGTTCATGATGGATCTGTGGGAGATTTTGCATGTTCTGTCAAGAGCTCACTCAAAATAGATCTATCATTAAAGTTAGTACAAAACTTAAGGTTCAGATTAACATAATTCAGAAATGTAGGCTCCATCGGACTCAAATTATGTTTCTTAGCTAGGATGCGGCCACCGACGTCAAGGGTAATTCTGACTCAATCAGTCCAAGAAGACAAGGCACAAGAGGTAACATGCCAAGGGTAATTCTGACTCTTTTCACCATGGCATGCCTCAAGTATAGAAAAGGTCCATACGTAAGGTCCATACTAGGTTGCATCAGGGCATGATTGCACAATTACTCGTCAAACTACATGCATGTAGGCAAGCAAGTACGAACAAGGAAGAGGACACTAACTAGCTCTTTCCCAATGTCTACAATTCCTAATAAAATTGACATTTTCTGTGCACCATGTGCATCCATCCATCTTGGTATGTCTCTAGCACTTGTTACATCGGTTTCTATCATTTCAATGATTTTCAACAACACACAACATAGGGTGGATGTGTATAAACTAAGAGACTATGTGGACTGTCCTGGTATATATATATTGAAGGACCGATATGAGGGGAGATGTTGCTATGCTCTGGATGTTAGTGATGGTGTAAGGTTTGGTGGGTGATGTCGAATCAATTCTCTAAGGTTTTCATAGTACAAGTACCTATAAAGACAAAATAAATATTATGGACACCGCTCAATTACCTGGTAGAAGTTAATGTGGAGATGAGTCGAGAATTCCACACGTTTCCATGGGTGCATTTTGATCCTAGATATATAACTATACAATTGCCGTTTTTTTTTTGCTGGTAATGGGGACATGGTTCCAAGGATACATGAAATGAAGGCCATAATTCAACAATTTGATATGCGTATGTAATAGAGTGAGCCATGAATTGATTACATTTCAGCCTGGCCTAGAACCATGTCCACCGGTGTAATTTTGTGTCTCCGACTAACCATTGTTTCCCTTCACATTCAGTCGCATCATCTCCTTACTGACTCTTGTCCATGTGATAAATATTAGACACATTATTGTATTCAGTTCAAGTTCAACATGCATGACGGATCTCTGGGTGATTTTTCTATGTTCATACCTTGCATGCCAGTGTTCCACTTCCATGAATTAGGATCTCTTATGTTTTTAACTGAATCATTAGTTCAAGGTAGTCAAGAGCTCGCTCATGAAGAGATCTAGCATTACAAGTTAACAAAGCTTTAGGTTCAAACTAACATGATTCAGAATCGTAGGCCCCAGAAGACCCAGCAATGTTTGTCTCGTAGGATTCTGCAACTGACATCACACTCAGTCAGTCCAAACAAAAGCATAGTGTAGGAGCATATGGTTGGTCAGTGCTATGGCTGAATATCACCACATCCCTAAATCTATTACATCCTAATGGAAATGTAATTTGGGACCTTCTCATATGCAATCTTTTGACATGCCAATGGGTAATTCTCAGAGTCTTCTCACCACGCCATGCCTCAAGTCCATCCAAATTGGATCCCTCAGTGACCAATGTGTACGAAAAGTTTATGTAATAGCAGTTGGATATGTCCCATCACACAAAATAGCAATGCGTCTGGGAGCTTCTGCAGATCATAGACCTAAAGCACAAAAGCTACACGGGACATATGCAGCTCTTCCCAACAAAGAAACCAGGAAAAGTTGCCAAGTGTTTTGGCTCCCAAGATCATATGAACCTTTTAGAATAATAATATTGAAAAAATTGTAAAATATTTCAAAAAAATCTGAAAGAAATTGGAGATGAACAATATGCAAATGTTCTACAAAATATATGTGGTGTGCTTTGTGCGAAAATAATTAAAATGAGTGCTCCAAAAAGATATTTTTTTTAAATCCCATTTCAGGCACTGATTTTTTTTACAGAGCACCACAAATGTTATTTTACCACGAAATTTGGCAGTATGTATAACATTTGTATATATGTTAAGTCACCAATTTTTTCCAGAATTCTTTGAAAGGTTTTACTATTTTTTCCTATTTGTTTATTCAACCAGGAGCATATGAGCTAGGGAGCCATTGCGAATTTCTGAGAAAGGAAGAAAGAAAGGAGGTGCAGCAAGGCAAGGTAAAGCAAAGAAATACACACATACCCACCTAAAAAATTCGATACATGCACGTCTCAAACTCTGACATAAGCTGCAAGCAATAAAGGTTAACTTACATTATCTCTTTCCCAAAGAGGCTAAGACCAACCTAGCAGTGCTTAATTGAGCAAAATGATGAACCAATCAGTCACCTCCCAATGATATTCTATTAGTTTGCATCGATCTATAAAGAGAAAGTAGACAACAAAGCCAAAAAATACTGGCGAAGACATCAAGCTGACAATTGGCACACAGTTCCGGAACAACAACACACCCATTCTACACGACTAATACTCAGAAAGGCAAATCTGAATTTCATGATTGACAAGAGAGGCCAGGATTTCAGAAATATGCGGGGTGATGAGATGGCCACTAGATCCAGAGTTTGCTTAATGTAGCCATACTGATAAAGCTAATTTATCTCATGAGAACTAAAAGACAGGAACAATGGAACCACAATAGGAAGCATCTAGGTTCCTTGGAACCCTTTGATAAATTATGCACCGTGACACCGTGTTTCTCTGAATCAACTAATATTTCATGTTTGTGTCTGGGCATGATTGGTCCAGAACTTGTATGTGTTTGCTTTTCTCAGCATGTGAAATCCAGGTTAGAACACATGGTTACATCAACAATGATAGCTGGACAAATAATTTAACATGCAGATACTGTAAATTAAGGGGCATGTTTAGAGCAGGAAAACAAGCAAAATGCTATAATTACGTAGCAGTAGCTGATTAGTATTAATTTCCCAGTTTTTCTGCACATGGATATGTACAGGCAGAGTAGCATAGCCTAGGTTATAATACTAACAGTGGTAGGGAGTTGACCAGCAGGAAATTTCTGGACATAATCAATTCTGAAGTGAGCAGGTGTGATGTTTCATATCATAATTGATCAGAAAACAACGTGGATTGAAAATGAGGGAACCTATTGCTGTCAAGGAAAATATCTGAGGGGCTATCATGCACAATGACAAAAAAATCACCTAAGACCTAACAAAGAATAGCAGAAACAAAAGTTGACAAATGTTGCTTCATCACCATGCATAAGAAAAAAAAGATCTAGTGCCTGCTATTCTAAGTCTGACAAACTCTCGACATGATTAATTGATAATAGAATGGCTCCAAATCATCAGAATTTCACTTCGAAGAGATACATTTTAAAATGATTTACCATCTTTTATCGCACTGCTTCTGTCACAGTCATTTCAAACGCCTGCTTGACAGCATGAAGGTTAAGCAGTAACGAGAAATTACAATTTATAAAAACTCTACTTCTTCCAAAATTGATCTATAAAGCTAGCAACAAAGTATGCGTAATTTTGTTTTGAAAAGCAGAACACCAGTGTATGGTAGATGACAAAAGATATAGAACACATAACATGTTAGTCGGAAAAGGTATTGAAAAATGAGCAGAATTGTTTAGTCATCATGAATGAACCTTTGTCTGGAAGTTTGGTTGGCACCTTGGCCCAGGCTCTTAATTGGTTCCAGAAGTTCTAACCAGTGCATGAAGACCTTAGAGGCTAAGATACACCTGAGAAAATAATTACAACGCCAATGAATAGGGTCATACGACAATAGAGAACCACGTTTCAACACTGTTTGTTTAAATACTACTCCCTCCGTTCCAAATTATAAGATGTTTTGACCAGTTCAATGTGGACTAAATATGGAGCGAAATGAGAGAATCAATACGCTAAAATACATATAGATACGTACGAATCAAGAAAAAGCTAAAAATGCTTATATTTAGAAACAGAGGTAGGAAATAAATGGAATTCATTGCTTTCTCCAACATCATAATACTCCACAGCGCCAAACCGTGGATGGTGAACTAACTGCAACTTCATTTTGCTGCTTCGTCTTTTTTCATGAATCAACACAGGTTCCATATCATTTTTTTCTACTTTTTTTGTGTGTGTGAGACCACGAGTTTTAAGTTTCATTAATTGTCAGGATTACAGTCATGCTGAATACAGTCATTCAGGAAGTCAGGTACATCATTCAGCCAAATCCCTCCTGGCCTCTCAATCAAAGCATACTTTGCTAATAAGTGAGCTGCCATATTGGCTTCTCATTCCAGATTCCATCTAGTTTGTCAGCACTCACTAGTACTTCTCTGGTAAAAAGTTATGATAGTATGATGTAGCTGACTCTATATCCTCGAAGTACTTTTTTAGTCATGGCCTCAAAGTACTGGCTCATCTAATTTTACTAATACAGTACTATGTTTATTTGCACCAAGTGGATGATTGCTTAGCAAGTCTGCATACAATCCATAAATCATGTCATCTCTCTTTACCTGCAGTAGACACTGCATTTATTTTCAGTTGCAGTGGGCCGGATAAAACAATGCACTAACAGGGTTTGCTTAAGCGAAGGGGTGGTTCAGCGGTTTATGAGCACTGCCTTCCAGCAGAAATAAACTATTTAATATAAGTATTTAGAACATTTTCTTGACGTTCGTTTGTTTTGCGAACCAATTACATGTCCCAGAAAATACATAGTCAGTGAAAGCTGAGCAGTTTCACACCACCATAAACAAATATGACATAAGAGGTTCACTTGTCGGCAAAAGATCAGAAGCATTTCAAGTGTGCATGAAAGTAGAAAAATAAGATTAGGATTTCCTAAAAACGACAAAACAGAAGGTGATAGTAAAAATAAGGAAAATATAATATTGGGTAAACCAATGCTTGCAACTCTATTAGTAGTCTACAAGACAAAGCAATGGATTACACAATATTGTAAAGGGTGGAAATATAGGCGCAGTCATTAATTATCAGAGGCAGAAATGCTGTATGCGCTCATAAAATCCTATATGAAGTGGAAAAACGAGAGCCCTTGAAAGATAGTGATCTTGTGCCAAATACCACAACCACATGAATGAAAAGGTACACTAGCACCCTGGCGAGTGACAGATGTGCATATGTCTATTACAATAATTGGATAGCAAAGTCTGCATGAGTCAGAATGCTCTTACAAGTTACAAAGCAAGCCTTCACCTGAAAAGACGTTCCTACATTTGAAAGACCAACTTTTAATGTTGAAGTGCCGCCAAAGCAACTCCATAATGTGTGTGTCTCGAGGGCAACACAATATCAAGTCAGTAATGGTGGATCACATGTAAGATCTCATTATAAGAACTGTGGAAGATGCCACTGTGGTGCAAACATATTGCCGGGAGTTTTGTTGATCTCATTTATCAATAGTTGGATTCCACTTCAAAGTACTCCACACTAGCAAGCACTGAGGCCAAAAGTGAATAGCAAGCCCGAAAAATAACATAAATATGTTGCCCCTGCCCTGACTAGCACAAGACTGACAAGCATCATGTACTCACATATCTATTTATGTATAGGTCAATTGATTAGCTTGAACATTCAGTGCTAGTTGCCTATTAAATTATTGAAGTTGTCTCCCATAGGTTATGGACACCATACATCAATAATTAAGGCAAATCTTGTTCAGGTGGATAATGGCGATGTCTACAAAGTCTATGCATCTGACACCACAATTTGCTAAATGATTAAAAAAATTAGCTGATAACAATTTGTAGTACTTCAGTTCCACCGAATAAACACTCAAACTGGATGGGAAGATTGCTACGGCAAGTGTAAGACCTCGTTTATGTTGGCTGCTGGGCCAGGCCTTTTGCTTCCGCTGAAAGGAACAAATACTTGGACTGGGTAGTAAGATTCTTGTGGCAAAAGCAACACATCATTTATGCTGTTTTCTGGCCTTTCTGGGGAAGCCCAACTGGTCTGGTAACTTGAAAAGGCTCATAGCCAGCTTGCCTTTGTAGAGAATTTTTTCTGTCCCAAGTGTTAAAGGATCAAAATTCTTGATTAAAGCTACTGACTTAATACCAATGGTTGAGATTTTCTTATCAGGTTGTAAATATTTAAACACTGTCATTGTCATGAGGTTTCTTTAGTACCGAACTGAAGTAAGGGTTCGAGATCTGAGTGTCAGAAATAAAACAGTATTTTTTTCGCTTTCAATCAGATGACAGAAGAAACATCCACTAAATATATAAGAATCATACAAGGTAACTTAAGGAGATAAACTTCTGCTATATGTATGCTGTTTGAGTTGTAACATAAATAAAAATATACCACCAGCAACTGAAACATTCAGAGATTCAAAAATACCTTCCATAGGAATGCTTACAAGTTCACAAGCTTGGACAGTCACTTCTGAGAGGCCATTGCCCTCGCTTCCTAACACTAAGCATAGAGACTCAGTCATCAGAGAATCTGCTAGCTCTTTGGACAGCGCATGGGTCTTTTCAGATCCATCACTGCCGCTTTCTGGATGGCCTGCTAACATCTTCATGTCATATTTAGCCACCAAAGCTTGCAGATCACACCAGTTACCAGAAATGACCGGAAGCTGCAAAGAGGCTCCGCGAGCTGCACGAAGAGCCTTTTCATTGAAAGGGTCACAGCAAGCAGGAAGAAGAAATACCCCATCCTGTTGATTGTTGGATTTACATGTTACTTTCGATTCGAGACAGACAACGGAAAAAATAAATGGCACTTTGCAGAGTCCTAAATTTCTGAATCGTAGATAAATAATGCACCTGTGCAAATATTTTGAGTACAATGACACTTTTTGCCTTATGAAGGATCAACTTAAAAAATATCACTACTGGCACTATGGGTGCCCCCCCACATGAATATCTGAAACCAAACGATTGCATGTCTTCCATTCTCTCACACTTCATATTACCTTAGTGATCACATAGATCTAAAATAAATTATTACTCCCTCCGTATCAAAATATAAGATGTTTGTGCATGTTTGGGCCCAAATGCATCTAGACATGTTTTAGTGCAAGATTCATGTGAATTAACAGAACCATGCGATATGTGAATTGTGTAAGTTAATAAGTGTGTAGCGTGTACGACAGTTGAAGCAGAAAGTTGCATACCCATTTGAAAGCACAAGCAGATCTTATCAACGTTCCAAGATTACCAGGATCCTGCCAAGTAGCGGAGTCATGACTAGAATCAGTTGCATTGTACAAAAACTAAATTCGTGCATATGAATATATGATATGTACTGATAAACCACTTCAAAAATCTTTACAGCAATATGCACCATATTATGTGTCGTTTTCTACAACAAAAATAATGATAGCGGTTGACTCTGAACAATGGTGGTATACAGCTAATCCTCACCTGAATCCCATCGAGGACTAGAATCCTCTTTGGAGACTGAAACACCCCACCAAGTCCAGCCCCTCCCTCGTCTCCATTGAGGTCACAGAAATGTTTAGGCATGTGCATGACAGAAATCGCCTCAGTTGAATCAACTGACCGCATCCCGGAAATCTTCTTCATCACAGTGGCGCTCACATACACAACATCGCCAGATAGCTCATGCAATTCCTCCGGGACCTCCACGCCGTCCAAGAGAATCAAGCAATCAATGGCGGCGAAACCAAGCGTACAAATCTCCCTGCAGCAAAACAACACGAAGGAGGAGCGTACAATTAGAAATGAGAGGATAGAACGAGAAGCTTCAGGGGAAGTACGGTTACGGTGACAAGGGGGTTAGAGCGGCCGGAGAAGGGTACCGGATGGGTGCGAGGCCGACGAGTAGGAGGCGGCGGCAGGATCGGCGGTAGGCGGCGGAGTCCCGGAGCTTCACGCAGTGCTTCACCAGGGGGTTCGCCACGCTCGCCACCTGCTTCTGCTTTTGCCCACCCGGGAGAGTCGACGCGGCCGTCGCGGTGGCGCGGGGCGCGGGCACGCGGCTAGGGCGAAATACGCGTGCTGTTTGCGCCGGAGAGTTCGACGCCGGGAGCAATGGCGGCGGCGGCGGCGGCGGCGCGCGCGCCAGTAGCATTGCGGCGGTGGTATGGCTCGCTCGGTCGCTCCTTCGCGTCGGGGTTTGTCGAGCCCGTCTTATCTACTCCCTTCGTGATTAATAATTGCTGCATGTAATGTACTGATGTAATCTGGAAAATACTCCTACAAAAACTACTCGTACGTCAGAAAGATAACTGAGGTATGTAGGCAATTGCTGTCTGTTCGTAGTGATGCTTGCTTAAATGTTGAATTGGTTTCCAAAAACCAATTGCGTTTAGAAAGTAAAGAGTGAGAAGCTCCCGAAGTTTCAGCTGAGTCGTCATGGAGAATTCAAACTAACGCAGCAAATGAAATGCAAGAACATAATAAGTGCCAAATTCGTTCGTTTCCAAATCATATCGAAACAACAAATGATATGAATAAATTGCAGTGGAATAAATATGAGTAGATCAACAAATTACTCACCGTTCAAAAAAATACAAATTACTCCAATATCATCCATACCCAAAAATTTCCCTTCACATACAAAATGATTCATTGGTGAAAAGTCGATCCGGATATTTTCTCCCTTTTCCCTCAAAAGGTTGCAAAAATCGTTGGAGATGTGGACATAAAGCAAAGTTTAAAAGGTCAACACTGGTGGAGAAAAACTTGGTCAAAAGATTGGAAATCATTGGAGAAATCCCTTAAATAGGTCCCCTAAAATCTAATCATTATGCCGTTTTTTGCGATCCTTGGAAGTCTCGGGGTACCCCCTTGAAGACTTTGGGTGTTACTGGGCGCTAGAATGGGGAACTAGCCCAGAGGTTCGGGGGTAGAAGCACGGGAAATTTTGGGAACACCAGTACGAAACTGCAATATCTACTCCATATTAGCTCCGGTTTTTATGAACTTGGACTTGTTTTTGAAATAACAACAAACTACCTCTTTGAAAAGATCAACACTAAAAGCCAACAAAGGAGGATAATAACAACTAACTGCAATATCTATTGCATATTAGCTCTGTTTTTCATAACTTGATCTTCTCTTGAAGATAAAAACAAGCTCCAAATCCTCTGATAGAGAAAATTTAATTAACAAAAAGAAAGATGATGCCAAAAAAATTAAAGCTTTGATCTCTCTACGACCGATGTGATCAATCTACTCATCCGAGAGGCCCGTTGATAGTACAGTTGTTGAACGTGTAATCCGGTCTCCAAACAACCATCTTGAGAATAGTAAAATGGGAAACCTATCAAGGCCATACATTTTCCTTGCATATTTTCCACTTGAGATAGATGATAACGATAATACCAGCCTCAAGTTGGAACACCTCTTTGGACGTCCTTAGTTTGTGAAAACTCGCAGATTGCTTCCTCATAATCCACTGTGCGAAAATCTCACTTAGACACATCTTCACATGTCTACTATCATCAAAAGATGGAAAGTTTCAAGCATATGATCCATTCGAGATGCTCGTTTTGAACTTGCACTTTGGCTTGATCAACCATGTAAAATTTTCTTATATCTTCATTATGATGATTTCTTGAAGGTAAACATGAATGGCCACTCAAATTTATTATTAAGACATAATCTTTGTAGACTTACCTCTCATGAACATTCTTTGGATTTCACCTTAAAAATTCCTTTGGTGACCACTTCATTCTCTATCACGATCTATTGAAACACACAATGAATTAGTAACTTGATTGCATACTCCAAGCCTTGGTTAACCACGAGTCAGGCATGAGTCCATCATGACCTCAACTTAGATCCATAATTTTTTTGAGGATAAACTTAGATCCATAATTTGAACTCTTATCTTGTAATCATATTCTCAAGATATTGATCCTTCATTATTTAACTCATATGTTAGAGCATACTTCCTTCGATCGAGTTCCTAACAAGAAATCCATCTTCTTCTTCCGACCTTGATGTCTAGGTCAGTGCATCCCTAAAGTATTCGTGCAGCCATCAGAACAAGAAAATGGTGATTTTTTTTTACTTTGATGTATGGGTCAGCATCATGAGCTACTTTCGTTCTAGATCAGATGGAATACCATTTGTCCATTTTATACCAAAAATATCTCTCATTAATGCTCATTCAATTTTTTATTACTATTCCTCATAGGTAAATTGTAGATTGCATGTGCTCATGTTTATCATCCGCGCTTCATTTTAATTGACATGATTATATGGCTTGCGGCCTGGAATATAATTTTCCAACTACTTAGGATATAAATTATATCTCGATGTTTTTTGCTGATATCACCTACATTGAAGCATTTCTTATTATGCCATATGCATGTTTTCAAATTGTTATTGTTTATAAAAATATTGAAACTAGAGTTTACATGCAAATAGAAAGTTGTTAGTTTCATGGATGTATCACCAATCTTCATCATTCTAAAAAACTAAAGTTACTACGATTAGAATAGACATAAATAAGATGTTGACACATTGTTTTGCCCACAAGGCCTTTGATCTGTTCAATCATGTCCGCCCCGCATGGCCGACCGAAGCAACAAAGGGTACACCGGTAGATGGGCGACTCGCAGCAAGACACTGAGTTGTTGTATCTTTTGAGCTGACACGGGGACCTAAGTTCTGTAAAGATGGTCCAGATTACCATACATTAGAGTGTGATTACATGAGTGGTTGTTGATGTTCATGCATGAAGACAAGCAACTACACTGAAATACATCCTCACTAAGTAGCTCTTTCCCAATGTCTACAATTCCTATAATAATTGACATTCTATGCGCACCGCATGCATCCATGCATCTTGATTTCATCTTTATATCTATTGTTCCAAAGATTTCTCAAATAAAACACAACATAGAGTGGCTGTGTATAAACTGATATACAATATGGATGGACCTAGTATATATGTTGAAGGATCAATAAGAGGGTACATGTTCCTATGCTCTAAATAGTGGTGATGGTCCAAGGTGTAGTGGGTGAAGTTGAATCAATGCTATGATCTTCTCATAGTACAGTTACCTGCAAAAACAAAATAAACATTATGGATATAGTTCAACAGCCTGGTACAACTTAATGTGAATATAAGTCAGGTATATCACACAATTTCCACGCATGCGTGTTGATCCTATATATAACTGGTGTTTGGGAAATTATTCCAAGCAAACATGAAATCAAGAACAATATGGATGGACATAGTATATAAACTAAAGGATCAATAATAGGGCACATTTTTATTGAAGGAATGATGTTGAAACGGGGCTTCCCGGTGAGGCTAGTTCAGCTAATCATGCGATGTGCATCTTTTGTTTGTGTGAAAGTAAATGGACGGTTGGTTGAACCCTTTATACCATCACGTGGAATCCGATAGGGTGATCCGATTTTCAGTACTTTTCCTGCTAGTTGGGGAAGGATTGACGGCATTATTGCACCATTATAAAAATGGGTATATTGAAAGAGGTATTAAAGTTTGTAATAGAGCTCCTTGGGTATATGGAGTGACACTTATTATTTGTTGCTGATAGTTTAATTTTATCAATGTAAATGAAGTGAGTGATTCAAGACTAAATGAGATCCTTGAAGTTGATATTCTGGCATGTGGATAGACAGTTAACATACCAAAGAGTTGTACTTTTCCTTGGCACATTAGAGGCTCATCGAAATGAAGTGAAACAAGTGTTGATATCTGGATTGAGGCCTTCAGCGAGAAGTTCATGGGGTTGCCGGCAACAACAGGATAGTTAACCAGTGAAGCCTTTGAGTACATCGCAAAAAGTGCAAGAAGCAAGGTGAACGGGTATGCTGAGAAGACGTTGTCTTATGCAGCAAAACAGTGATTCAGGAAAAATTTACTTACTGTATGATATGTTTTGAGATATCCGAAAGGACATGCAAGAAAAATAAGTCTACTTTTGCGAAACTTTGGTGGAGTGGAAACCTAGACAAGCGATCAATGCATTGGTTGCCTTGGGATAAACTTGCAATTACAAAACATCATGGTGCATGGCATACATTTTAGGGATTTGGAAGCTTTCAACATTGCACTACTCGGAAAGCAGGCGTGGAGACTTCTTGTGTTTCCAATTATTTCTCTGCTCAAGTGTTGGTGGTATTACCTTGATGGGATTTCATGAAAGCTAGTGCACCAAGAGCCGCGTCGAGGATGTGCCATGCAATTATAGCTGGACGAGAAGCTCTCAAAGTTGGCTTGTTGAAGATAATTGGCACGGGAGATTTAGTCTCCATATGGAATGATAATTGGATAGCAGAGTCCATTACAATGAGACCCATTGGACAACAATATGACACCCCGCTGGCAACGATTACCAAAAATCAGCACTAGAATGTGCCTTTGATACGATGATATTTTTGCACCAGACGCCCAAGCTATCTTGAAAATCCCTTTGCGGTAAGGTGGCAGCGATGACTGGCTTGCATGGCTAAGGAGAAATTAGGTTCTTATATTATTCGGTCAGATCAGCCTACAGGGCTATGGCATGAAAAATCAGAATCAAGACTTGGATCTAAATGGGAATTCAAGTTCTTCTTCTCTAAGGAATGAAAATATATGGAAGAAATTGTGGAAATTTGGCGTTGTATCCGCGTGTATTTTGGTGGTGGGTTCTTTGGGGAATTTTGCCGGATTACAGTACCTTGTTACTGCGACATATCATGGAAAACATCACATGTGGTATATGCAAAGCTAAGTCTGAATCTCTGTAACATGCTCACATTGATAGTAATGCTGACATTTTTTGAGGATGAAAAAGGAGATTCTTCTGTTGAAGTTACCTCGACTTCATCTGTATACACGGGCGTCGGACATAACCCATTTTTACTGATCAGGAAAGATCTCTGATCATTACTATGAATTTCCCGAAGAAGTGAGCCTAGCTTACTTGGCTAGCAGAGTAGATGTACAACCCAGCCACCCAGGTTCTAGTCCTCACGGGCGCGAATTTGGGTTCTTATTATTTAAAAGAAAAACTCGTTGTGGGGGCTTCCCCCACCGCTTTCCTTTCAAAAAAAAACTATGAATTTCCAAAGGATGGGACCTTTTATCATCGAAGGTTGGAAAGTTCCATTCGTATTCGACACATTCTTCCTGGTCTCCCCTTCGCCTCGAGGTGCTTGTGCGGGGGGGGGGGGGGGTGCCACGACGAGACAAGGGAATGAAAGTCACGAAAATATAGATTGTGCCAAAGATGCAAAATTGTTTTATTTTTTATTTTTATTCTAACTCGAAAAAGAAGAAGAATAAAAAATTGCAATGGATTTAAAACGAGAGCTTAACAAAAGCGAAAGCCAACCCTGTATCAATAGCTTATGAACTCTCAGCAAAGCAAGTAAGATTCCTATATTCAATTACTCGCTCTTTCTGCTCAGTTTCTTTCTTTTTGGTCCAAGCCAGGAAATATTTCTTAATAGAGTATAGGTTATGATACTTATACCCGCATTTAGTTATTTCGGTCAAGTGGTATTTGAAGTTGATTCTGCCAAGCTGGTTAGGCACTAGTTGGAGAGGAAGACTGGCAGATCTCTTATATCTCCAATCTTGGCAAATTAGTGAAGTTAGTAATATTTTTATCTTTTCAGTATTGCTTTTGCCCGTAGGCCGAGGGCACCCCACTTGACGAGGCAGTTTTCAAATCTGATCTTTCTGTCTGCCGCTTATGCTTATTGGGTATTTCGGTTTGACACTTCACACCCAAAAAGAAGGCAGCTAGCTTGGAAGGGAAGCTAATAAAGTTGACCAGTGTTGCGCAAAATTTATGTGTATACAAGTGGAGTCTCTATCTTGGATAGACATAGGAACCTCTAGGTTTTTTAGAACACAACCCTAGATATGATTGTAAATGGTGTTGTATGATGAATAAAGGTCGTGAATTTCAAAAAAAAAGATGGTACATAGTGACATGGCAGGCTGCTGACATGTAAGACTATGATTGCTCAAAGATGATTGATGAGGTGGATACCTTGCATGTTGGAAGAAGTACTCTTTTTAGTGGGTTGCTCCTATTTAGCTATTACAGATTACCTATGAAAACAAAATAAATATTATGGATAAAGTTCAATAGCCTCGTACAAGTTAATGTGAATATAAGTTAGGTATATCACACATTTTCCACGGGCGCATGTTGATCCTATATATAAATTATGTTTGGGAAATTGTTCCAACAAACATGAACTGAAAACCATAATTCAGCGCCTTGAGATCTGTGGGTGATATACTACATGAGCATACATCGCTTCAACAGCTCGACGTGTTCAAGACTATTAAGATTCCCCCCCCCCCCCCCCCCCCCTCCAACATCGAGTCTAGAATACATTCCTGTTCTGATAGATGTCCTTGTACACTACTGGTTCAGTTTATAAATACAAGTAGCACTACCGTGAATCGTATTTCATGTTTTAGTTATGTTCTTCATGATAAGAACATGCCGTAGGCCTCTTTTTGTCTTCGGCAGGGAAGCTTGAACTCACTAACTCTTGCCTATAGAGCCTGCCCATGTTTGCGATGAGTTTATATCTTCTCTACGATTCTACTCATGCATCTATAGACAAAGTTTGCTCTCGGTTCTTTTGGGAAGGAACGGGAACAAAGAGGAAGTACCACATGGTTGATTGGGCTATGGTTTGTAAATCAAAGGAATTTGGGGTCTGTGGATCCTCAATACCAAAACCATGAACATTGCCCTCGTGCTAAAGTGGATCTGGAAGCTTTATCAAAACAGCGAGGGGCTATGGTAGACCTATTGAAAGCTAAATACATGGGAGAGAATGATATCTTCTTGCCGGCGGTCCCAACTAGTCGAGCTCAATTTTGGCACTCTCTCCAAAAGCTTAAATGGTAATTATAGCTTGGGGCCAAGCATAAGGAGCACGCGGAAGCCCGTGACGCAATGGGCTGGAAGCTGGACTTTAGACACCCCTTTGGGTTGGCGGTATTTGTGGAATGGGACAACCTAACCAGGGAAATTCAGTCTATCCAGATGACTTTGGACAAGGACTCGATATCATGGTGTTTGGAAGCTTCGAGGAGCTTCTCAGCTAGATTGATCTACCTTCGTCTCTCGGAAGGAGCTGCGGTCACACACTTTAAGGAGGTGTTGCGCACCCGAGTGTCACCTAGGATAAGTGTTCCTTTGGCAGCTCATTAGGGGTTGTCTCCCGTGTGGCGAGGAGGTGGCTAAACGCCAAGGTCCATCTGATGGAAGCTACGCTCCATCAGTAAATTAGAGGATTGCAATCATATATTCTTCTCCTGCCCTCTAGAGAAATTCATGTGGGCGGGGGTTAGGGAACTCCTGAATTGTGACTGCAACCTGACAGGGGCTGGTGATTTCTTGTCCATCTCTCACGGTTTGTCCAAGGCATACTGTAGATTAGTGTGGTTCACCTTCGCCGCTCAATGCTGAGCGCTTTGGAACGTCCGCAATAAACTCACTAGTAGAAAACGGGCCTTTAGTCCCGGTTCTAGAGGGCCTCTAGTCCCGGTTTCCCAACCAGGACTATCAAATCGGACTAAAGGCCCCCCTTTAGTCCCGGTTGGTCACGAACCGGGACTAAAGGCTCTCCACGTGGTTGAGCTCGTGCGCTGGGGCTGGAGGACCTTTAGTCCCGCCAACCGGGACTAATGGCACTTTTTTCGATTTTTTTTTGATTTTTTTCTATATTTCAAATCTTTGAATTATTTGTCAGTTTAATCTCTAATCGCCCTAATCTCAATTCAAAGTGCATACTCGTGGTCAAACTTCCCGATCGGTTACCCATCCTCACACTGCTCCACCCCCAGCACTCTTAACGTTTGAGTTCCTTTCTAATTAGCTTCCAAGATTGCACTGATAACATCTTGATAATACTATGGTATCAATCTTATTATCCCCTAGACTTTGATGTCACATGATATTATTTTTTGAATTCCAAACCTATATTAACATAAATATTAATGATTAAGTAATAATAATTATTAATTCAAATAACAAAAAAATGAATTTTACATTATTATTGCCATTTTCAATTTAATATGGAAAAATTCATATCTTTAAATCCATAAATCGAAATTCGACAAATAATATGTATAAATCGATCAGAAAAATGATAGGAATCCAAATATTGCATCCATATCATCTTTTGCATAATGCGCTATGTCTTTTATATAATTTTCTGCTAAGTGTTCTTATTTTTTTTGATTTTGTAGAAAAAAATCTTCTTTTTGGAATAACTTTTTTCCTTTTGGAATTTCGAGAATATGAGAAAACTTCGCCGGGTAAACCTAGGTGAAATCGATTCGGAATTTTTCTCTAGTTTTTTTTGATATATTAAACGCATTTTTTCGACGTCGTATGCAAAAGTTATGGTCGTTTTATTTTTTTCTTTTTTTTGCAAAAAAGGTCAAAATTCATATTTCAAAATTTCTATACCAACTAGACACTAAAACCTAACTACATCTCAAAGGATTTTATTTTTTGAAGATTTTATCATTTTCTTTTATTTTCTACAAAACTAAAAAAGGCGATCCAAAGGGGTAAACATGAGAGAAAAAAAAACTTTAGTCCTGGTTGGAGACACCAACCGGGACTAAAAGTCTTGTTTAAACCGGGACTAAAGGTGGTTGTGCCCATGCCCCGTTTGAACCGGGACTAGTGCCACATTAGTCCCGGTTCGTAATGTGGCCGGGACGAAAGGGCTGAATCGAAGGTGGTTTTTCTACTAGTGACTGACCATCGAAGCTAAGCTGATTAATAATCCTTCTGTTGTCATGTTTAACATGGTATATACGCAGAGATGGCGGGTGCTGGTCAAGGCGGAGGACAACACGCCGCTAGGCGGGGCGATGGATGCTATTAGACTTCTCCTAGCTAGGCGGCCGAGCTTTCTTGTTGTCTCGCTTCGTTGATCTTGCCACTTGCCTTTTGTAACCACCTAAATTTGCTAAGCTGGAACTTGCCGTTCACAGAATGCAACTGGAACCTGGTTGATGTTTAAAGCCGTTCATGGCTTTATTTATAAAGTCAGGCTGAGGCCTTATATTTAATAAGAACACTCCGTATCTTTGACTTTGATGTATAACCATGAATAGGGAGCAGAGTGAAATACTGAATAGGTGTCACCGCGGCTAGAATCATCTGGTCATTGCACTGATGATTGAATTAGGTGCTAAGTAGTTTGCAACTTTACATACAGTCCTTAGCGTTCTTTGTCAGGTGAAAAAAAGAGATAGCATCTCTATAAGAAGCATATTTGCTTGCAAAATTGCAAAAGTACAGGACACGCAACATGTAGAATAGTGTGCGGAGATGTCACATGCTAATCAAGTTTTTGCAACTCTACATCCAACCAACTGCAGCAAGGGGTCTCTTATAAACCGTGTATCTCTGAAAAAAGTGGAAAGAGAGTTATAAATGGTGAAAGAAAGAAAAAGGAGAATCAGCAGTGCAGGTAAAGAAATTTTAATGATAATAAAAGGTGTATCCATCATTTTGATGCAGAGGCTGGGGTGCTTCCCCCATTTCGAAAAAAAAAAGGTAATGAAATTTTATGGTGGAGCGAACCTGTTATGCACGTTTCACTCATCTCCCATTGCAAGCTCTAGAGCGTAATCGTCTCTATCCTGAAAGGAAAAAATGCCCAGTTTCGTCTTAGCAAAATTAGAAAGATGCACATTTAAGAAGGATATGAAAACAATTCGGTTGATAACCGCAGCTATTTTCCACAAATATTTCTGTTCTCAAGGCGTCCCAGGACATAAAACCACATTTTGTAAATAAGCAAGTTGGTAATACTCACAATAGCCCCTCGTGCAAAATATCTACCAAACTGGAGCCAGTATACCTATAAATTGAGATAGATCATCCTTAGTCGCGCAATCATTAGAATTCAAAAGAATTTATCCTAGTTCCTACACATTTGAACTAGACAAGTCTTGATTCTTCAGAAAGATAGCTTAGCAGCTGTGCTTACCTCATCTTCATCTTGAGTTTCAACTTCAACATCAGAGGATGGATAACCAACACATAGCAACGCATACCCCTGAAAAGGAAGCCATGCAAATGTGGCATCCATAGGATTTCAATTTTCAGTTTGCGGAATGGCAGAATCGTAATTAATGAGGAAGCGTATAATATATACTTATATAGCCTGTATAGGAGCACAGTTAGAGCACCTGATTCACATACTAACATAAGCCCTTAACAATTTTTAGAGTACCAAAACCGAAGAATTACCCGAGTAATCTAAATAACTCATTTATAAATCGGTTCTCTTCCTATAACCTTTCCAAATCACTTCGTAACTAAAGTTGCTACGACAAGTAATGCTAGAAGCAATGGGAAAGATAAGACTGAATTGGATAATGGTACTATTATGCTGCAGCGCATAGACAAATGATACAGCTGAACTAGAACGGGACAATAGTGCAGACATAGATTATTTTCACAGTAAGGAACATGAAGATCCCAGTGACAAAAAGTCATAAAAAGTGGTTTTACCTTATCTCTTAATTCAGCAGATATTCCAAGTGCTTCAGGCTGTCTTATCTGCCCTGATTTTATCCGAACCGCGCAGCTAGTACAGCAACCTGATCAACACAAAGTTTCCTAATTCAGTAAAGCGTTCTAGAGCATAGGAATTATTAGGATGTAAAATGAAGATCTTTTGCTAGCCGGGTGGGGGAATATAAGGTTCGATACCAACTGAATCTTTAAAAAATGCAGCAACTACTTTACTCAATGCAATAATAAAAATGGAATTGCATGCATCATCAGTTCATCATGCTTAATTCGGTTGTTCTTGTTCCTGAATATTTGATGACAAGAATGACAAAGGAAGCATGCTACCGTGGCGGCACGCGAAGGGGAGCGTGATGTCCTGCGCCTCCGCGGTGTGCAGAATGTACTGGTCCTGCATGCGGCCGTCGCCACCATTGACACCAATCAGACCAGCACCACACCAAGAAAGAGGAACGAACACGCACACCGGAGCTACACGCCGACAAACGTACCTGGGGCACGACGAACTCGTGGACGACCCCGCGCTCCCGGTCGTGGACGGTGACCTTGTGGGTCTTGACACCAGCCGCCGTGGCAGCCGCGGGCGCCTGCTGCAGCTCCGAGGCGCGCGCCGTCGTGCCGCGGATGGACCGGCGACCACCCACGGGAAGTTGCGTCGCGGAGCCTCCGAGCACGTTCGAGGTTCCGTCGCTTCTCCTCCACAGGCGGCACGGCCCTCCGTGCGCGCTCACGCGAGCCCTGCAGGGAGAGCCTGGATGAGTGAGTGACAGAGTGAGCTGCACAGCTAGGAGAGGAGCGAGTGCGAACGGCGGGATAAGGGAGGCGTGGAGTGGAGTGCGTGCGCGTACGTGGTCGCGGCGGTGCACGCCGCCATCCTGGCCTTGGTCTGTCTGTAGGCGGCGCGGCGGGCCGGCGAGACGATGCGCGGCCGGCGATGAGCGGGAGCGGCGAAATTCTGATTGGCTTGGAGCGGATAAGGGGACGCCGAAGAGAGGCTCCGTTGCCGTTAACCCAGAAGCTGGCGCGCTGCCCGCCCGTGTCAGCGCGTGCCGGCACGAGTCGGCGACCGTGCGGGCTCTGCTGGGCCGCGCGACAGTAATGCTGGCCTGGCCACAGGGGCTGTCAAGACCGTTGACATCGGCCGTATGCAGAGCAAGGCCCAATCCCATCGTGGAAGTGGAGCCCACGTCGACACTAAGACCGCACCCGTCTAATAAGCGGCAAACCCTATATGCCGCCTGTTTGCGCTGCATAACTCGAGCGCCGCCTACATGCTTCCCTCGCGAACCGTTTTTTGGGCCGGCCCACTTTTCAGCTGAGCATTCTTTTTCTTTTTCCACAGCGGCGAGTCGAAGACAGCGTTCCTTCTCTTCTTCACTTCTTCCCGTCCTTCCTGTGCGCTCCCAGATTTTCCCTTCCCCGGAGTAGATTACCGGCATCTTCTTCGACCGGTGGTTCCTTGATGCTTCACTAGGTGTCGCACTGCGCCCGCCGTCGTCCATGGCGGATCCAAGTTTGTGTTTTTTTTACCCCGCGACCTCTGCTTGGTACTTCTTCTACTAGCTCGATCCAGCTTGATTATGCTTGGTTCGTTGTAGCTCGATCCTCGATCCTACCTTTTTGAGTATTTTTTCATGGGGGCTGATGTCATGTGTGTAGATTTCGTCCCATCCCGTAGTGTATACATGCTCTCAAACCCTAGTGTTGGCTTCATCTGTTTCATGCTCTCCAACACTAGTGTATACAATGCTTCGATTTGATGGAACCCCAATCGCTAAAAATAGGGGGGAAGACTATGAATGTGCTGGCCTTAATTTCACCTGTATTTCAACCATTTTTGTCCCGAATTTTTTGAGGGGATTCCATATGATTTGTTTGTTGTGATGGCTTTTTTATGGTGTAATTACTACTATATGTTATGTGCTCTCAACACTAGTGTATACATGTTTCGATTTGATGGAACCACTTAAGTGAAGATTTGTAGTCCTCTTTCTTTTTCTTTTGATATAGGGGTCGATATGCCCGATGTTGTTCGTTGCAAAGCAAGAATAAGGTCCAGGTTTTCCACCCTTCGCTATAATAAAGTTGCTAGACAGTTCAATCCTATTCAGAGGTGCTACATTAAGAGCTCGATTCTGTTCTAGAAGAGCAACCATAAGATCAAGGTTTTTAACTCTTCGCTATAATAAAGGTTGGGAGGCACTAGGTAAAGCGCGCATGTTAGGAACAGGCGGAACGCGCGGATCGGCCACGAGCGCGTCGCGAGAGAGCTCTCCCAGCCTCGCACGTGGCGTGCGAACAGAAAGCTAGCGCAAAGCTCCCAGCCTGGCACGACTCGCGAGCTAGCTAGCACGCTACTAGCTAGCTAGCTGAATCGATCGGATCGATCAGCGCCCGCTGGCTAGCTAGCTTAGGCCCAGTTCTTTTGGCGGCTTCTCCGATAAGTTGCCCCTTCCCCAACTTACTGGGGAAGCTGTCCCCAAAATTTAGATAAGCTTCCAAAATAGCAACCTAACATTCAGTTTGGAAGCCCTCTCAAATTTTGGGGGCGGCTTCCCCAGGAAGCTGGGGAGGGGCAGCTTCTCGGAGAAGCCGCCAAAAGAACTGGACCTTAGTGGAGTAGTTTTTTTTTTCTTTTTAACGTGAGATACTACAAAATAATTATACGCTATATTTTTTCACGTGTGCACGCCCCGTACCACAAAAAAGAAGGCAGTCCACTACCAAATCCGAGGCAGTGCACCGCAAAAAGAGAAGAAGAAGGCAGTGTACTATTCCATCCGAGTCAGTGCACCGCAAAAGAGAAGGCAGTGCACCGCGCACTGCCCCATCCGAGGCAGTGCACCGTAAAAGAGAAGGCAGTGCACTGCCCCATCCGAGGCAGTGAACCGCAAAAGAGAAGACAGTGCATTGCTATATCCGAGGCAGTGCACCGTGCAGAGCCCATCCGAGACAGTGCACCGAAAAAAAAGGCAGTGCACTGCCCCATCCGAGGCAGTGCACCGTGCACTGCCCTATCCGAGGCAGTGCACCGTGCACTGCCCATCCGAGGCAGTGCACCGCAAAAGAGAAGGCAGTGCACTGCCCCATCCGAGGCAGTGCAACACAAAAAGAAGGCAGTGCACCGTGCACTGCCCCATCTGAGGCAGTGTAACGCAAAAAAGGCAGTGCACTATCCCATCCGCGGCAGTGCACCGCAAAAAGTAGGCAGTGCACCACAAAAGAAGGCATTGCACTGCCCTCCAAAAAACATAAAGGCAGTGCAACTTACATACTTCGGGCAGTGCACAAAAAAAGTTCATCGAAACATATCAACATGGGGTCTAGTTTTAAAGATCTCGACGCGACTAATCCATTCCCGAAAATGGATCGTGGTTTGGAAACTCGGTTCGCAAGATATTTTATTTTTTGTCTTTGGATTCAAAAAGGAAAACCCATCCAACCATCCAGCGGAGAACGAGCGAAGCAACCAGGCGGAGAAACGAGCGAAGCACCCGCTGATCGACACGTGCTGAGCAGGGATCGAGCGCAGGAGAGAGGGGACGCGCCAGCATGCGCCACGTGCTGCCCGCGGGTGCGACGCGAAGCGTGCTTCCGGGAAGCACGCTCTTTTTCTAGTAATTTCGATAAAGGTTTCCTTCTCTTCCTCTGCTCTTCTTCCCGATCTATGATATTCGCTTCGTCCAAATGCTTCTTCTGTCTGGATTCTTCTGTGGCGAGCGGCTGGTCTTCTCCTTGGTTTGTCTCAACCTTTAGCCGAGAGCCAGAGCTATGAGGTGGCGCCTGTGACGAGTGGGAAGGGGGAGGAGCGGAGCGGGGTGCTGGACGAGCGTCAATGTCGCGCTTCCTGTGTTTGGCTTCATCGAGGCAGTGTCTAAATTTATCCGTTCGGATCCAGGGATGCCTATGCGTTGCGTTAGAACTTAGAAGTGGTTTTTGCAATACCTGATGCCCTTATGATTCGATTTGCTGGCGAGTTGCGTTAGAAGTGGTTTTTGCAATACCTGATGCCCTTATGAATCTATCGTCAGCATGTTTTTTTGTGAAGATATATTGTTCTATTTGTGGCTGGTCTATGTGTGTCAGCGTGTATATAGTACTAGTTTGGGACTTTGCTGTCCATTTGTCTCGAATATGACAAATTCTAATTAGAAGACACATTCTAATTAGAAGAAGGTGTGCTTCATTTCTTCAGCTGCTTAGCTTATTATCAGTGAGGTAAACTTAGGTATTCAATGATACAGTCCCCATTTTTTTGTTTCTGTCATATAGGTCATCTGCCATGCTCGCTAAATAGATGCTTTTGTCATTTTGTGTATTATGTTTCGCGTTTTCTTCCACAATGGGGTGCTCCATTTTTTTAAATTGAGAGGTAGATGTTGCAGGAAAGGTTTTTGTTTCGTGTTCTCTGTTTTGTATGTCCTATACGCAAATATTTTATATGGCAGCCATCTTACTTATTTTTGTAGCATCTCCAGCAGGTGGGACGACTGCTTGTATGTTCTCATGGTTGTTTTTTCCTTAATGCAGGAGATATTCCGAGATCAATTCCCACTATCAGCCATAAGTTCTCATCACTCAGGGTTATGAGGATTGTGAAGCAATTTAACCATATACAGGAGGGGTGACGAGGTGTACCCTCATCAAATCCCATGGTTAAGGACCTAGGGTTGAGATTATGGGGAGAGAACGTGGTAGTACTGGTAGTTTCGTCGGCTGACAAGCAGAGGCAAAGATTTACCCAGGTTCAGGCCCCTCGGGTGGAGGTAAAGACCCTACTTCCTGCTTGTCTGGTATTGATTGTGGATTATGCGATTACAGGGGAGCTCCGGCGAGTTGATGATCTCGCAAGAGCTTTGGTGGTTCGTGTATGGCTTGGTCCCAGATCGGTACCCCTCCCAGCCTTTAAATAGGCTGGGTCTCGGGAGTTTGTAACCGACCTAGTTTACACATAAGGAAAGCCTAAACCGACTATGCCTATGTCTAGTCTTGGAGGGTACTCCATCTTCTTGGGCCTCTTGTCTTGGGCTTCGAGTAGGCTCTTCGATATTGGGCCTTAGTCGTCACGTGCACCAGGTACCCTCATGGTAGGGTACCCGATATGTATACCCATGTCAGTAGCCCCCGAGTACTTGGCTGACTCGAAGAATCGGGCATGGACTCTTTCGTAAGTGCACGTCATATGCTTTGAATTCTGTATATATAATTTGGAATTCCTGTATGAATAGCACATGTTTGGCTATGTCGAGTATCTCATCGACTGTGTTTTATGATGATCAAGGGATAATAGCTTAGCAGGCCCAGTACACTCGACGGATCGGGACTGGTTAACTACTCATTCGGGTAAAACCTTACTAGCTTTCAATCAAACTCGAGTCCCCGGACTCGAATCTGGAACAAACTGGTCAGATTCGACTAGGCCGCTTGAGGTCTTACTGAGTCGATCTGCAGTATAACTTTGAATTTTACCCAACGCGTCCGTCGGGATTTTTCATCATGTCTGCTGACACGGAAAGTGTAAGGATTAACGTTGCTGGAACGGTCCTTAGCCCAGCTCGAAAGTTCGGCGGGTCTTACCTTTGCACTATGCATGCAGCATCCGAGGTATTTGCGACTGACGCAACTCGGGAATGTTTCGAGTATGATTTCTGAACTTTGTTGGACGAGTCATGCCCTTTGTCGACTGATATTTGCCGTTATACTATCGGGTGCGCGACAGCGCTCCCGATGGGAGTAGCCCCCGAGATTGTGCTTTATTGTTTGCAATGGAGGATAATCTCAAAAACTTCTTACTCTGCATATGTTAATCGAAGAAATTTGTGCCATAATTCTATCGGGTGCACGACAGTGCTCCCGATGGGAGTAGCCCCCGAGATTATGCTGTATTACTTGTAAATGGAGGATAATCTCAATCATTATCCTAAGCATCTTCAGTCGAAGAATTTTTTGAACATGCTCCCGATGGGAGTAATATGACTTAGTCGAAGGAACGGTCGAGTGACCAATTTTGCCTTAAGAAAGTTTTGTCACACCCGAACTAATCAGGGCAATCGAGTGACCAATATGCGCTGAGCATACTCGAACATATTTTCTGAACAGATGCTTCAATGACGTCAGGGATGACGTTTATTGCGACTGCGATTTCTGACACGCGTGGCGTGCGTTATGCTGCGATTGATGGGACGTGACACGTATGTGGGCCCATTTGTGCAGAGCTGACCGAAGACGGTGCCGTTTGGACTTGATTTGACTATACGGGCCCACTTTTTCCGCAAGCGTGATGATGGCTCCTCTTTTTACGTGCGTAGTGGGCGGAGTGGCCGGCGACGGTTGCCCTCCGCGTTTGCCACGTGTATGGTCAGATTGCGTGCGTAACGCACGATTTGGATCTGAACGGCTGCGATTGCTTCTCTTGTGGTAAATAGGGGAACGGCGCTGGCATTTGTTTTTTACCTGCCATTTGCTCTGCGCGCCGCCCCTGTTCCATCGTCTTCCTCGCGCTCTGCCTCCATTGCTCCTGCTAAAGCTTTGCGCGCTCTCCCACCTGCTCGTTGACGATGAAGAAAGCAGCGGGCAACAAGCGCTCCGCCTCGACTGCTGCCGCCGCGCCCGATGCGGCGGCGAAGAAGGGGAAGAAGATTGCGGCGAGCACATCTGCGGCCGCCGTCGACCTCAAGAAGACCAATGGGGATTGGATGAAATCCACCCTGAAGGATGCGCAGCTGGACAAGATGCGCGAGGAAGGATTGCTGCCACCTTCCGACCAACTCCTCGTCCGCGCACCTTCGCCCAAGAGGTACTTCCCGAGCCTCGCGCTAACGAGCGCGTCTGTTTCGCGGAGTTTTTGCCTAGGGGTTTCTCGCTCCCCCTCCATGATTTCGTTCGAGGTTTGCTTTTTGCCTACGGGGTGCAGATCCATGATCTCACCCCGAACGGTATTCTGCACATTGCGTGCTTCATCACGCTGTGCGATGTTTTTTGGGTGTTGCCCGAGTTGGGCATTATGGAAGTCCATCTTCATGGTCCGGCCAAACAACCGAGTGGCCGAACCTACCAGTCGGAGGCCTGCAGATCCAGTGCGCAGCGACACCCGGTACTTTGCCCTGAAGCCAGTCGACTCGGCGCAGGGGTGGAGGAAGAGGTGGTTCTATGTGCAAGTGGACCAAAATGTGGCCCCAGCATTTTCGACTGCTGGTATAGCCGCTAGGACGAAAGCCTGGAACCATGAGCTTTCGACTGAAGAAGTGGCGGAAGCAGCGCCTATGCTGGAGACAATTGGAGGGCTCCTGAACAGCATCACGGGTGTGCATCTGATTGCCACCTTTGTGAAGAGGCGGGTATGGCCACTCCGCGCTCGTGCCCACCCAATGTGGGAGTATGAAGGTCCCCTCGACTCCACTCGAATGAGCAAGGAGGAGCTGTCGAGGAGTGAACTGGTGACACATGTGCGGTCCATCACCAGTACTAAACAGAGCGAGCCCTGCAACGTCGACTGCCCAGTCGATCCTTATGGGGCTGAAAAGCCTTTGCAAGAGGTTAGTGAATCTTTCGAGTATATGATCTTCTGTTTTTGTTATCCTTCTGTGCATCTTTTTGACTTTCGACTGCTATATCTTGTATGCAGGGCCACTCGACTGCCTCCACTCTTCCTCCTCTTCCCGAAGATGGGCCAACTTATGAAACAGAGGTGACAGTAGAAGCGAAGGGAGGGGATGAATCGCCTTTACCTTCGGCTACCACTTCACCCACAGAAGAGGTTGAAGAGGAAGGGGTAGAGGAAGCACAAGGCAAGGAGCCTGCCGTGAGTGAGGATGTTAGCGAGGTTCCTCTTCGCAAGCGTCGTCGGGCAGCCCAAGTTTTGTCTTCTTCCACGAGCTCACCCGCGAGGGAATCGGATGTGAGGGATGATGGAAACTCAGCTCCGTCTCCTACGACCACAGCTGCTCCCTTGGACGTGAGTCCTTTGAGCTCGGCTCCCCCTCCTCCTCAGTCGAGTGGGCAGCTTCCTTTTGGAGGCCCAAACTTTGACGAGCTCGACACTGAGGATGAAGAAGAGCACAGGTTTGCTC
The DNA here is from genome assembly GCA_947311845.1 of Poa pratensis. Taxonomy (NCBI): domain Eukaryota; kingdom Viridiplantae; phylum Streptophyta; class Magnoliopsida; order Poales; family Poaceae; genus Poa; species Poa pratensis. The sequence goes on from CAMZMU010000049.1 coordinate 33,006,829, forward strand.
CTTTTTGCACTTAGTAATATTTTTTGTGAGTTATGTACTTTTGCTTATGTTGTATGCCTTTCGGTCACTTGTAGTGCCGAGACTGTGCGACCTCCAACTCCTCCAACCGTGAGAGCCTCGACTCCAGATCAGCCTGAAGCCTCTCCTGTTGCGGCTGAGGTTGTGAAAACAATAGCCACGACCACTTCCGTTGAGGCTGCCAATATTGCGAGTACATCAACTCCGCAAATTGGAACTTCTGCTGCCAAGCCCGCGCCTTGGATTGAACACGTAAGTGTCTTTTTGTCGAGTCTTCCTTCTGGATCTATTTGTGGATAGCTTATGTTGGTTTCGTGTGCGTGCAGCCCTTCTACCTCAACCTGGTGGAATCAGGCAAAGCATTTGTCCAGGTTGAACAGGAGAGGGATAATCTGCGCGCTGTTATGGAGCAGCTCACCCGTAAGTATCTTGGGTTTCTGTAAGTCTTTGCCTTGTCGATTGTGAATGACATCTGCCCATCTTATCTCAGGTGACAAGGCAAACGCTGAATCTCGGGTTAAAGAGTTAGAAGAACACTCGCCAAGGAGCGCGAGGAGTCGAAGAAGGCCTTGAATGATGCCAAGGACTCCGCCGCTTTGCGCGAGAAGAATTATGCTGAGCGCCTGGCGAGCCTCACCCGAGACGTAGCGGTGAGTCGAGCCTTTCACTTTTTGCCTACTTCTTTTGCCACAGAATAGTATGTAACATGTTTTGTTACTTCTGCTTTTTTGAAGGAGCTGTTGGGGCATCGACACCTGTAGATCAACCGGTGTCGATTTGTCCCTTGACCGCGCCATCGACGACCTGGATGTCGTCTCTTCCCAAGCCAAGGACGCACTCGCCAAATCTACGAGCACGCTCGGCGCCGTGTTCAAGGATGTGTTCCCCTCCAGCCAACCTCCTTCGACTGTGGATGGCTTCGCAGACGTCCTGGGCCCGGGAACTTCGACTATGACGACTTTGCCCGCACTTTGACGGTACGCGGCTCAGAGACCACCCTCAAACTCCTTTTAGGTCATGGGATAGAGGGTGACTTCGAAGCCGCTCTGTCTGCTTTCCCTCGTAAGCCTGGCGGGAAATTGGTGTCACTGAAGCATTTGAACGAGCCAGCCGCCAAGTTGGCTGAAACTTTTATGACCACTATGGAGCGCCGGGCAGAAGAGGTCGCCGCTCGTGCGAGTAGGGCTAGGTCAGAGTCAATCTCTGAGAAGTAGGGCAGCCGCGCCTTTGATCTTGTAATTAAACTTATGACCATGCGAGTATGCATGTGCTTTTGCTACCTTTGTATGAATTTATGCTCCTTGTTATGATTCTGTTTGTAAGCTGTATGTTGTTGCTCGTCTGAGCTTTGTGATAGTTTCTCATGAAACTTTTATGATGCTTGGAACAGAAACGACCAGCCGCCACTTCATCCAGTTCGTCGCGGCATCATACCCCTTCTCGATCTCGAGCTCAGGCGTCAAATGATGCCGCGGTAATACGTTATATGAAGGCTCGACTTGCGAAACAGGAGCAAACTGGCGAGTGCCCGAAGCGAGCTGGAAAGGATGAGGGCAAGGCCTGCTTTACCCACCCAACGGGAGGAGTATGTGCTTGGCGAGATGGAGATCGTGAACAGACAGCTCGAGTGTAAGCATGACTGCCTTGATCTTATGAGTTCACAGCCTGTTCTTTTTGTTCACCCAACTTGTGTTGTTGCAGGTTTTGTTCAAGATTTCCAGGCGGAGCAGGCTCGCGTGGATGAGCAGTTGAACATGGCAACTGACGAACCCACGACTGGCCGCCAGCACTTTCGATTGGACAAGCACCGAGCACGCATACTTGCGACTCTGCAAGATCGGGTGTGGCGGAGCACTATGCTTCTTGAATTGTGCAGGTCGGCCTTCAGTCGAATCAACCAGATGGTTTTTCCGACTGGGCCACAACCTCAAGGAATCCACGCGTTGCTCGATCTCTTCCGGTCAACAGGTTCCATTCGAGGCTTCATCACCCAGAAGCTTGTGGACGGTGCCAACGCAACCATGGCGTATCTCCGAAGTCAACGTCCAAATTTGCAGCTACGTCCACCCGTGCCTGGATCTTCTTTGTCCCAGTCGAACCTTGACGAAACATTCGATCACGCGAGGACATTGGTTGATTGCTATCAAGCGCAACTTATGGGCCCTGTTCTTCAGCAAAGGATGAACCAGAAGATTAGGGTATTTATGTATAGGGAACAGCCCCCGAGTGTAAATTTGCCACTTAGTACATATTTGTTCACTTGTATATATGCAGCCCCCGAGTGTATCGAGTGGGGTTTATGAAAACAGTTTACAAGATCATGAATTACATAGCCCCCGAGTGCTCGAGTGAGGTTATGAATTTTATGAGAGTTGAAGCTTCAACTTATGCCTGCAGGCTCAGCCCCCGAGTGATTGATTGGGGTTGAGCAACTTTTCCTTTGTGTTTAGTGTTACGATCCAGCCCCCGAGTATTCGAGTGTGGCTGGAGTATTGTGTTTGAAGAGCAAAAGCTTTTATGTTTTGAGGTAGCTCAGCCCCCGAGCATACGGGTGAGGCTAAGTTTTGTGCTGATAAGCTATGCGAGTAGTAACAGGAAAAGTATGAGGAATTTATTGACTATATTCCATTTATGAATGTTAGGCTGCAGGCCGCCTCATTAAAAACCTTCCAGTCCCCTTAGGTACCCTGGTAAGGAAAAGAGCGCGTCTGAAACCTGCAGCCATCCGACATATGAGCCTATTACATTATGCGACTGAGCAATCTAAGCATAGAAACGGCGCAGCTGCGCAACGTTCCAAGGATTGTGAGAGTTCGCCGGTCTTCGCATGCTTCAGTCTGTATGCTCCACCACCTATGACCTCGGTGATGATGAAGGGTCCTTCCCATGGAGAAGCAAGTTTATGCACCTTCTTCTGCTTCAGTCGAAGTACCAAGTCACCCACCTCGAAGGACCTGGTACGCAGTCGACGGCTGTGATAGTTGCGTAGATCTTGCTGGTAGACAGCTGTACGTGCTAGCGCTGTGTTGCGTGCTTCTTCGAGCAAGTCGACTGCATCTTCGAGTGCCTCGTTGCATCTTCTTCATTGTATGCTTCGACTCTTGGTGCGTTGAACCTTACGTCTGATGGCAGGATTGCCTCTGCGCCGTAGACCATGAAGAATGGAGTGAATTGTGTTGAGGCGTTGGGTGTTGTGCGTAGGCTCCATAGCACAGACGGGAGCTCTTCTACCCAAGCACCCGCAGCCCTTTTGAGTGGCACCAGGAGGCGCTTCTTGATTCCACTCGTCACAAGCCCATTGGCCTTTTCGACTTGGCCGTTTGATTGCGGGTGCGCCACAGATGCATAATTGAGCGTGATATCTTGCTCTTTGCAGAAGGATTTGAACTCCTCAGCCGTGAAGTTTGTACCGTTGTCCGTGATGATGCTGCTTGGCACACCAAAGCGGTATATGATGGATTTTATGAAATTGACTGCTGTAGTGGCAGTCGAACTTGTGATGGGTACTGCTTCGATCCACTTGGTGAACTTGTCGACCGCCACCAGAAGGTGAGTATGCCCTCCATGGGAGGATTTTTTGAGTGGCCCAACCATATCGAGCCCCCACTGGGCGAAAGGCCAGGCCAATGGTATTGTCTTCAACGCCGATGCGGGTGCGTGCGGCTTTGTGGCGAATTTTTGGCAGCCGATGCACCTTTTGACTATGTCCTCCGCGTCTTTGAGTGCTGTGGGCCAGTAGAAGCCTGCGCGAAAGGCTTTGGCTACGAGTGATCGACTGCTGGCGTGATGCCCGCAAGTACCTGCATGAATATCACGAAGGATGGCTTGGCCATCTTCAAATGCTATGCAACGCTAAATGATGCGTTTGTAAAGTTCACCGTTGATGACAGTGTATGCTTTAGATCGTCGAGTGACGCGTCTTGACTCTGTGAAGTCTTCGGGTACCTCGCCGCGGAGTATGTATGCGAGGAAGGGTTGAGTCCAAGTTGGCTCGATGAGGAGTACCTCGACTGGTGGGTCCTCTATGCTAGGTGTTTTGCTCTTGGCTGGTGCGGCTGGTGCAGGAGTTGCCGCTTCTTTTTGATTGATCTGTGCTCTATGCGCTCGAAGAAGACACCAGGTGGCACTGGTGCTTTGGTCGCACCAATGTTGGCTAACTTATCTGCTTCTTCATTGCTTTCACGCCCTATGTGCCGCAACTCGCAGCCTTCGAAGCTGCCCTCCATGATGTTGTACAAGTCACGGTAGGCGATCATGTTATCTGCGATTGCGTCACAAGCCTTCATTGTTTGCTGCACCACCAAATTCGAGTCGCCGTAGATCATCAGTCGAGTGCACCCGAGGGCTTTGGCCATCCTCATGCCATGGATCAGAGCCTCGTATTCTGCTCGTTATTGGATGGGAACTCGAATCCCATTTGCAGGATGTAGCGGAGCTTGTCGCCTTTTGGTGATATGAGGATGACGCCTGCGCCTTCGTTTTTCTTCGAGCCATCGAAGTACATGGTCCAGGAATTGGACACATCTGGTGCTCCTGGGAGCTGAGCTTCAATCCACTCGGTGTGGAAGTCGGGTAAAACTTGTGCTTTGATGGCCTTCGGGTAATCATACTTGATGTCTCTTGGAGCTAGCTCGATGAGCCATTTTGCTACTCGCCCAGTTGCATTGGGTTTGTGAGGATGTCCTCGATCCCAGAAGTGCGCTGCTTTGATGTGGAGAGTACTTCACTCAAGTAGTAGACTGGACGTTGTATGTTTTGGGCGTGTCCCTCCTCTCTGCGTTCGACCACAAGAACAGTGCTCACCACCCTATTAGTTGCAGAGACATATAGGTATAGCGGCTCGAGTTCCTTTGGTGCTACGAGGATTGGAGGGCTTGTGAGGACTCTTTTGAGGTCTGTGAAGGCTTCTTCGGCTTCTGGCGTCCACTCGAACTTATCTGCCTTCTTCATCAGTCGATAGAACGGGAGTGCTTTTTCGCCTAGCTTGCTGATGAATCGACTGAGTGCTGCTGCTCTACCCGCCAACTTTTGCACGTCATGGAGCTTTGAAGGCCTTTGCATCGTCAAGATGGCCTGTATTTTCTCCGGGTCCGCCTCGATTCCTTGAGCTGAGACTAGGTACCCGAGGAGTTGCCCGGCTGGCACGCCGAAGGTGCACTTCTTCGGGTTGAGCTTGATGTGGAAGCGTTTGAGGTTTGCGAATGTCTCCCGCAAGTCATCGAGTAGCGTGCTTTCTTCTCTTGTGGTGATGACGATGTCATCTACATAGACTTGGACGTTTCGCCCAATCTGCTTTTTGAGGCAATCTTGCATCATGCGCTGATAGGTTGCGCCTGCGTTTTGAGCCCGAAAGGCATTGTGGTGTAGCAGTAGAACCCGAGTGGGGTTATGAACGCCGTTTTCTCTTCGTCTTCTTCCTTCGCCGTTTGCTCTGCTCGCCCGGTGGAGCTCAGGGAGAGCTGTCTTCTGCGCACACTCGACAAGCTGGCTTGCTTTTTGCGTTCTTCGAGTGTGGCTCTTATCTGCTTCAGTCGAAGTGACTCCTGCCAGTTGAAGTACTGGAAGGTCAACATCTCTTCTTGTGTTGCATCTGCTGGCATCATTGTGCACTCCTTGATAACTTTATCTGCTTTTGCTGCCATCTCAGCAGTGATTGTGAGGGTTGTGGCTCCGTCCGGCATAGTGACTGTGCACGGGAATTCTGTAGGCCTGCGACTGGCCGCAGTTTCTGATGTTTCTGCGGCGATGGCCACATAGACCTGTTGGGGTATGACCCGAGGGCATATGTATGTACTTTCGAGTCCCGTCATAGACTCGACATCTTCATCGAGGCTCATGTCTGAGCCTGTATGTTCATCGAGTGGTTCGTCTGGACGGATCTCGCAGTCGACGTCTTCGTCGCCTATGCCCATCTCGGCGTCGGCGAGGTTGTCATGAGCCTCGGAGTCGAGGTTGTTGTTGGCGCAGATCTCGGAGTCGACGTGGTTGTCGATATGAGTCTCGAGGTCGTCGAAGTCGCTGAGGGAGATCCCACAGTCGAAACTATCTTCGAGTGGTTGATCTAGCTCGGGATCGTTTGTGCGGTATGCTGATTCGGCCTCCTCGCCCTGGAGCTCTTTAATGAGCTCGCGCATCTCTCGTGTGGACATGGTTGTTGCAGATGAACAGGCTTGGAGGGTTGATGATGGTATGGACGCAGCGGAAAGATCCGCAGTCGCAGGAGTCGCAGCCAATGGAGCCTCGGGTGCGAAAGTCGCGAGTTGGCGTGGATCCGTCAAGTCCTGCACACCAAGCTTGTTGACGAAAAAATTGAACGAACCAACGGTTAAACCCAAACCTGACTCGAGATCGGAGAAGGCCTCCTGGAATCCTGACGAGTGTGGCTCGAAATCCATCAGAGGATCCGATGTGCTTTTTGCGGGTGACGCTGGCGTGTTGCCGTTTGTCGAGTGAGCCGGCGAGTTGCCGTGTGCCGCCTGAGTCGGCGAGTTCTGGTTTGTCGATGCAGCCGGCGAGTTGCCGTTTGTAGATCTGATCGGCGAGTCGCCGTTTTCCGATGGAACCGAAGAAACCGCGAGTCCAGCACTATTCTTTCCCACAGTCGGCGCCAATTGACGATGTGTACCCTCATCAAATCCCATGGTTAAGGACCTAGGGTTGAGATTATGGGGAGAGAACGTGGTAGTACTGGTAGTTTCGTCGGCTGACAAGCAGAGGCAAAGATTTACCCAGGTTCAGGCCCCTCGGGTGGAGGTAAAGACCCTACTTCCTGCTAGTCTGGTATTGATTATGGATTATGCGATTACAGGGGAGCTCCGGCGAGTTGATGATCTCGCAAGAGCTTTGGTGGTTCGTGTATGGCTTGGTCCTAGATCGGTATCCCTCCCAGCCTTTAAATAGGCTGGGTCTCGGGAGTTTGTAACCGACCTAGTTTACACATAAGGAAAGCCTAAACCGTCTATGCCTATGTCTAGTCTTGGAGGGTACTCCATCTTCTTGGGCCTCTTGTCTTGGGCTTCGAGTAGGCTCTTCGATATTGGGCCTTAGTCGTCACGTGCACCAGGTACCCTCATGGTAGGGTACCCGATATGTATTCCCATGTCAAGGGGCTACATCTTATAATTGAACAGAAAATGTTTATTTCTAAATTTTTATTTTAGAAAACTTCAATGGGAAGACAATGCCCAACTTCACTCATGTAATGTAAATTTTCGAGTGTAGTGCATTCAACTTTCTTTCATTGCATCCAATATTTTTTGGTGAACTTGGTTTTGTTGATTAATATAGTTTTTTGTTGTCTCTTGCAGGAAGTTATCCCCAAATTCCGGATGATGAAGGCTTTCAACATGTTCTACGCTAGCTTGAATGAGGTCGAGGTTGAATCGTTCGAGAGGATGAAGAAGAGCAAGGCTTAGTTGCTGGAGCTACATGATCTGCATCTTTTATCAGAACCAGAAGGCAACAGAAACGGCAGTGCAACTAATGTTGTTTGTAATGACTTTAGTTGGTAGTAGCTTCGGATACAATAATGCTTCGAATGCTTTTACTCGCGCAATATGGAATGATGTATATATTTTTGGCAGTAGCTTCAAATACTGGAGCTGTAGGCACTCGTCCAACTTCAAATGTTTTGCTGAGATAAGTTTATGCGATACATTTTTGTTATGCCTGTTTATCAGTGGTCCTTTTTTTCTGGATATACTCGTAATGCTTTCTTGTTAGTATATTTGCCCACATATGTACTTGTTTTTCTCATGTGACCGTTTTTTATTTTGCTAGTGATCTGAAGAATTGCAGCATTTTTCCTATCCATAATCGATTTCGCTGTCGAGTTTTTCTGTTCTTATTAAGATCTATCACACATAGTATTCAAGTTGGCAGTTTTCCCCGTGGGGGCGGGTACCCGCAGGGATATACCCGCTAACCGGGGATGGGGGGCAAATTGCCTCCATGGGGATCGCTTGGCGGGTACCCGATAGCATAGCGGGGCGGGGATGGGGGACAAATTCGTCCCATGGAGCCTCCATGGATACCCGCTAACTACTGACATGTGGGACCTTTTCCTTCACGTAGCAGGCCAACCTAGCCCCAGCCAGCCCAGCCACAGCCCAATACCAGCCCAACACACCCAGCCTAACCTAACTCAACACTCAACAGGCAGTCACGTACACGGGAGACACACATGAGGCAATCCTCTTCCTCACAGCGCCGCCAATTCCCTCTCGATCCTCTCGCCGTCTGGCACTCTCCCGTCTCCTCTCCCCAGCTCTCTCTCCCGATGAGACTCACCCGCACGCCAGCCGCATCCCATCGCCGGAAGCCATGGCTCTCAGTCCTCACGATATCCCCTGCCTCCATGGCTCGAATCGGCGGCCGCCGTCGGCGCAGGACATCTGGCCTTCCTTTCCGTCCATCTTGAGGAGCATGGGAGCCGCGAGCAGCGGACGGTGCCGCGCTCCACTTGTCCCCTCCACACGCGGCGGCAAGCAGCACCCAGGTCGACACTGCGCAACGGCAAGCACCAGCCAGGTCGACCCCACGCACGGCGAGGAGAAGCTATCTGCTTGGCCGCCTCTTCGTCCGTTCTTCTCGATCTGCAAGTCCCGTTAGGGATGGCACCCGCAGGGTATGAGTAAGGGTGGAGCCACCCCATACCCTTACCCGTCCACCCTGAGCTTACCCGTCACCCGTACCCATACCCGTCAACGGGTATGAATTTTTCCTATACCCGTCACCCGAGAGGGTAAAAGGGTACCCGCGGGTAAAAATACCCACGTTTAGAACACATTAAATTTATTGTTCCGCTCTATTCAAAGTTGAGACGTGATCATGTGAATAAAATATAGATTACATACAACATTATTAGGGATAGCTTATCTATCGTAATAGTATGACAGTCACCGGGTGGTCCACTATCCACAGAGTATTAAGCACTAAATCCCTGTCTATGTTATGTAACATAATATACCCGTGAATTGCGATTATGGCATAATGCATAAACCCTATTTTATGGAAATTCAACCTCACTTCTCATATATTGGAGGGTATATGGGTACGCGGTTATGGGTTATAAATCCCATACCCGTACCCTCTATACCCGATGGGTATGATATTTACCCATTTACGTACCCATGGGTAATTTTTCATCCCATACCCTTACCCTAATAGGGTTTTTACCCGCAGGGTACGCGGGTAATGGGTACCCATTGCCATCCCTAGTCCCCGTGGAAGCCCCGTGGGGATCGGGTATCCGTGACTGGCGGGTACGGGGGACGTTTTCCCCCGTGAAGCTTGGCGGGGATAGCGGGGATGGGGATTCACGGGGATCGGGGCGGGGACGGCGGAGTGCCCCCGGAGATACCCGGCCCCGTTGCCACCTTGACATAGTATCCATTTAGAGGAAATCGAGTTTTTTGTTCTTATTAAAGATCGGTCACACATAGTATTGATACGTCTCAAACGTATCTATAATTTCTGATGTTCCATGTTGATATTATACCAATTGTTACATGTTTTACATACACTTCATAGCATTTTTATGCATTTTCTGGGACTAACCTATTAACAAGATGCCACAGTGTCAGTTCCTGTTTTCTGCTGTTTTTGTATTTCAGAAAAGCTATTCTGAGTCTCAAAAAAAGAAAAAAAAAAAGCTATTCTGGAAATATTCTCGGAATTGAACGAAACCTGGACAGGACCTCCTATTTTTCCAACACGTACACGAAAGTCCGAAGGAGAGACGGAGGCGACCGAGGAGGGCGCCACACCATAGGGCGGCGCGGGTCCCCCCTGGCCGCGCCGCGGTGTGGTGTGGGCCCCTCGGGTCGCTCCAGCCGCCGCCCTTTCGCCTATTTATTCATCTTCATGGGAAAACCCTAGACACCCGAGCCATTATCCACGAAAAGAGTCAGAGACGCCGCCGCCATCAACCCTAGCTCGGGAGGGTTCAGAAAGCTCTTCTCGGCACCCTGCCGGAGAGGGGAATCATCACCGGAGGGCTCTACATCACCATGCCTGTCTCCGGAGTGATGCGTGAGTAGTTCATCTTTGGACTACGGGTCCATAGCAGTAGCTAGATGGTTGTCTCTCCACTTTATGCTATCATGTTTAGAACTTGTGAGCTGCCTATCATGATCAAGATCATCTTATTGTAATGCTACATGTTGTGTTTGCTGGGATCCGATGAATATTGAATACTATGTCAAGTTGATTATCAATCTATCTTATATGTTATTTATGATCTTGCATGCTTTCCGTTACTAGTAGATGCTTTGGCCAAGTAGATGCTTGTAACTCCAAGAGTTAGTATTTATGCTAGATAGTGGGTTCATGCCTCCGGTAATCTAGGAGAGTGACAGCAACTTCTAAGATTGTGGATGTACTGTTGCCACTAGGGATAAAATAACCGATGCTTAGCTTAAGGGTGCGCCGTTAGGTCTAATGCATTTGTTTACATTACGCACATTGCTTAATGCAATTATCCGTTGCTTGCAACTTAATACCAACGGGGAACTCGGTATGACAACCTGGAGGTGGATTATTAGTCATAGACGTTGTTGGATAACGGTCTATGTATTTTGTCGTAATGCCCACATGAATATCATAGTAATCATCATGTCATATATATGCATTGTCATGCGCTCAATATTTTGTCAATTGCCCAGCTGTAATTTGTTCACCAGCATATTAGTTATCTTTTATGGAGAGACACCACTAGTGAACTGTGGACACCGGTCCATTCTTTTACACTGATAATACAATCAACTGCAATCATTGTTCCTTTTCATTCTCTGCAATTAAACACTATTTTCCACACCATACGTTTAATTCTTTGTTTTCAGCAAGCCGGTGAGATTGACAACCTCACTGTTTCGTTGGGGCAAAATAGTTTGATTGTGTTGTGTGCAGGTTCCACGTCAGCGCGCCACTGACAACCTTCAGAAGTGATTTCTTACTCCTACTGGTTCGATTAAACCGTGGTTTCATACTGAGGGAAACTACTGCTACACTGCTTCATACCTTCCTCTTGGGGTCTCCCAACGAACGTGTGATCCATGTCATCAAGTATCCATTCATACACCGTTGTTGTTGTTGCCCACTTCTTAAAAATCGTTCGAAAATATTTCCTGCTCACTGACATTTTCTGTTCATTTTTTATAATTGTTCTAGTATAATTTCTGTTCACCCACTTTTTTTGGAGATATATGTAGTTCCATTTTTGAAAATGGTTACAAATTTAAAAATGGTTCCATTTAAAAGGTTTCCAAATTTAAAAATGGTTCAGAATTTAAATATAGTTCCAAATTTAAAAATGGTTCCGAATTTAAAATGGTTCCAAATTTTAAAATTGTTCCATTTTGAAAATGGTTCCAAATTTAAAAATGGTACCGAATTTAAAATGGTTCCAAATTAAAAATGGTTCTAAATTTGAAAATGGTTCCATTTTGAAAATGGTTCCAAATATAAAAATGGTTTCAAGTTTTAAAATGGTTCCATTTTGAAAATGGTTCCAAATTTGAAAATGGTTCCATTTTGAAAATGGTTCCAAATTAAAAAATGGTTCCAAATTTAAAAATGGTTCCATTTTGAAAATGGTTCCAAATTCAAAAATGGTTCCATTTTGAAAATGGTTCCAAATTTAAAAATTGTTCATTTTTTAAAATGGTTCTAAATTTAAAATGGTTCCAGATTTGAAAATGGTTCCATTTTGAAAATGGTTCCACATTAAAAAATGGTTCCAAATTTAAAAATGGTTCCAAATTCGAAAATGGTTCCATTTTGAAAATGGTTCCAAATTTAAAAATGATTCCATTTTGAAAATGGTTCCAAATTTAAAAATTGTTCATTTTTTAAAATGGTTCCAAATTTGAAAATTGCTCCAAATTTAAAAATGGTTCCAAATTTTAAAAATTGTTCATTTTTAAAATGGTTCCAAATTTAAAAATGGTTCCAAATTTAAAAAAGGTTTCGAATTTAAAAATGGTTCCGAGTTTAAAAATGGTTCCAACTTTTAAAATGGTTCCAACTTTTAAATGGTTACAAATTTAAAAATGGTTCTTTATTTAAAATTGGTTCCGAAATAAAAAAGGTTCCAACTTTTGTTCTTCGTTATTATTATTTTGTTCTTGGTATTATTTTTTTTGTTGAACAAAAGACCACGCTAAGTTTTTATGAAATGGTCAGAGCAAATCGGTCAGGAAATATTCGAAATATTCAGCGCGAAGCAGTACATGAGAAGCAGTTAGCGTGTAAAGCAGTCAGAAACGAATTCGAAACACTCGAACGAAGCAGTCAGCGCGTGAACTGAACGAAGCAGTAGAAAACTGCGAACGAGTGAAATGGGCCGGCCCAATACTGGACCGACGTAGGCGCCCCAACTGTTATGCGGCGCTAACGAGCGGAGACTAGGACCTCCCCTAATAAGCGTGAGCTGGAGAAAGCAAGGCATCGATGATCATAGCGCTTGTTGCGTGTGTAACCTTCCTCCCCCTCTCTCTCCGCTTCTCTCCCTCCAAACCACTCTGAATCTCTGGACCAGATCGTGTATCTGGGTGTATCGTGATGAATTCATACTATTTGGTGTGGTTCCACTAGTAGGGACGTCACGATTGGTATCAAGAGCCAGTCGATCCGAGGGAAAATCCACGAAAAATCCACACACAAATTTGCTGCTCCAATTCGGCGAGATCTGGCAGTGATTTGAGAGATCTAGAGGCGAATCGAGTTCAGCGAGGTTCGGGTTTGATTCTCCTGTCCCTGGACTGAGTTGGTTCTCGCGGCGTCAGTGTGCAGCTGCGATGTCAGATCGGGCGGCGGTGCAAAAGGCCACAGATTCGGTTGAAATCGGAGATTGTTGTGCCAACCCTAGGCTAGTGGTAAAATCCCTGTCGGTTTTAGAAAAAATTCACAACAATATGGAGGATCCAAACCATACGAATTTTTGAAAACCCTTTGGATTAAGGGTCTTCTTTTCTAAGGAACCCAAAAAAGAAAATGCAAATCAGGTTCAGGTTCAGGGACGCCTAGACTCAAGACCAGGGCCACCGGTCCTGTTTAGGATCCACGCCAAAAATAAAATAAAGATAGTTTTCGTTGACATGCTTTTTAGATTTAGCAAAAAACATATTTATGAGTTTAGTGAAATCTTAAGAAGTCACACAGGTACATATTGATTGGAAACTTACTCGTGTAAAATTTCATAAAAATATGAGCATTTGCTAGCTGTTTCAAAATTAAGAAATTGATAATGCTACAGTTTAAGTTTTGGGGTAAGTTTTAGAAGGTGTGTCGGTGTGACGTTAGTTTTACGTAAGACACCCCTCCCTGAATAATCACGAACTGGTTCACGGCTCCGATTAGTAGGATTTGACAACAACGGGAATGGAAAAAACATGAGAATAGGATGTCATGACATCAAATACTACAAGAACCGAAAACAAAAGAATCACTAAAAAAAATTGGTTGAACCATAGAAAAAACACGAGAACTTTATAGACATCTAAGGGAAATTTTCAAGTACATGTCATGAATGGCAAAACACAAATAAACTTTTCCAAGTGGTTGGATCTAAGGGCTCGTTTGGCACCCATGATTTCAAGCTGGAGTCATGGAATTCATTTGTGATTCCATACTCAACCTGTTTGGCTGTCATGGAATTGGACATGTCATTTCATTTGGAATTTCAGCAAATACCTATTGTATGTAATGCCAATTCCTATCCCTAATCTTGTCATTTCACTTTTGCATCATTTCACTTTCGAATCAGAAATGATGGGTGCCAAACGAGCCATAAGGGAAAAATTTCGTTTTCAAATTGCATGCAAAGTAGGCAACAAGAAAAAATATTATGGTTTCCAACCGTACAAACCGAACAAGCCCTATAGGAAAATTTTATATGAGGTACAATCCTCCAAATTCATATGAAGTTCCTTTGAACAACACAGACCCTAAAAACCTTTGGTGTAGTAAAATCAGAACAATCTGATATCTTGCCATGTTGAATCTTTAAAACACAAAACTAATTTGTTCACAGATAAAAAAGAATAACTTTGTGCCAAGGAAAAATTGGTGGTTTGCATCCATTATCGGCAGAGCTTACATCTGAAGAAGAAATGACGTCGGAGAACAGAGCTTGCTGAGGTACTGACAGCATGCTGCAGTTAGCCTACATCTGAAGAAGAAATTATCCTGGTTTCAGTTTGGTACGTAGCTGCCACACATCACTGCAGCAGTTACCGTGTGAGCGTCAATCCGGTCCACTAGGAGAATCTAAAATTATGTTTTTAAACAGCAGAATCACCGGAGCCAATTTATGGTGATTGAAAATTGGAATACTAGCAGTCTGTCACGGCAGAATCGTGTCTCTGCATCTGAATCTGATTCGCTCGCAGCATCCAGAGTAAGGGCATGTACAATGCGGTGACGTCAGCCTTCTCTTAGCGTTGACACGTAGGATATTTGTCTAGTTGGCGGAGAGAGAATGAAAAAAGGGGAGGCTGCCTTCCCTTAGCTAAGAGATGATCTCTTACGAAATAACGGAAGACTAATTTCAACATTGTACCATTTGTCTTCCCTTAAAAATACAATTTTCTACTAAAATAAAATTAATTTACATTAATTGATAGGGATGGCAGTAAGAGATAATGCATTGTATAATTTATAATTTTACCTTATCTAAATGATGTGGATGGCTAGGAGAAAGCGCGCCTTCTCTACCTTTGTGCATGCCCTAAGAACCTTCGGATTACGAGATCGTCATACGATCAACGCGATTGTTCATACTGGATCTGGTCAGAGTTACTAAATCTAAGTACCGGTTCTTCTTCTGAAAACCAGAAATCTGCGCCTGCCGCCAAATTGAGGCGATACGCTAGTATTTTAACCAGTAGCGTTATTGACGCGCGAACCAGCTAACCTGGGGTACGATGTTCTGGGATATCGATTGTCGTCGACTTGTTTATTTGGTGGCGCCGCGGCGGCGGGTGTGGTTGAATCTTTGATTGGTACCAAGAGCCGCCTACTTGGGGTTGACACTGTGCTGGTTTCTGTTGTTCAATTCATTTTCTCGTACTTTCCTTGGACCCGCAGCTTTGAATAATAAAGAACTCTTGTGTCTTGTCAAATAATACAACTCTATTACTCCCTCCGATCCATATTAATGGTATCAACATTGTCTAGATACGGATGCATCTAGTCTAAACACTTAACTAGATACATCTGTATCTAGATAAAGTTGAGTCCATTAATATGGATCGGAGGTTGTAGTTTCTTTAGACGATTGACTTCGACTCTATGATTAAGTAAAAGTATATTGATCTCTTGGATCTTGAAGAACTGCACTCCCAACTGCTACGACCGCGAACGCTATTGAACTGCTAATTCGTCACCGGGTTGCAATTGGGGAAAAACAAAAACAAGAGAACGGAAAAAAAAATCAACGAAGCACCATCAGCAATGGCTCCGTGTGACGTTGACCCTGACCACAATACATCAACGGAGCGGAAGCAACCTTATATTTTGCACAAGGCCACTATGACACCGTTGCCAATGACACATGATCCTGACATCCTAGAATAAGAGTGTTGATCCAAGCGTTCTCCCAGCTGTCTGTCGGTCTTAGATTGGCCGGTAGAGACAAGGGAAATGGACATGTCCGTGAAAAAAATGCTCATTGCATCTCACTTAACAACTCCATTATAATTTGGTGAAAGATGCAGTCACC